>JAVHZZ010000010.1:10002062-10072062 GCA_036250195.1 Mixophyes australis
GTGAGCGAAAGATAGGCAAGGGGATTGTAAGATGTGTGGCCTTTTATTTTCTGGCGACAGGTGGAGGCTGTACTTGTTAGAGATAATAAATAGGACAACAGTTCATGGGTGTTAAATAGAGGTGAGTGGAGTAATGCAGGTGCAATATGAACAAATTTGTGTGTTGGTGGAGGGGTGAAAGATGACACAGTCCTAAAGATCATGCCATGAAATGAGACTAAGAAAAGCAATTTGTGAAACATTGTGATAAAAGGGGTAAAATCAAAAGCAAGGGGATTTTAAGAATTACCTCTTAGCAGTATTCCATATAAATAGACAAGTAGTGCAGAAATAGGCTGTGGCAGCTGTTGCTTATTGCTGGGAGTAAAAGCAAGTCAAATGTAGTCCAATGTTTGTCCAACTGTGTTGTCTAACTGTGCATTTTCGTCCACTTTGTGAGAAAATCCCACTTAGTGAAGAAATCACACACGTCTAACCCCACATACGTCTCCCCATATCTATCTATCTATCTAAATATCTATCTATCTATCTATATCATATCTATCTCATATCTATCTATCTATCTATCTATCTATCTATATCTCACATCTATCTATCTTTCATATCTATCTATCTATCTAAATATCTATCTCATATCTATCTATCTATCTATCTAAATATCTATCTGTCTATCTATATCATATCTATCTATCTATCTATCTCATATCTATCTATCTATCTATCTATCTATCTATCTATATCTCACATCTATCTATCTTTCATATCTATCTATCTATCTATCTATCTATCTATCTATCTGTCTAACTATCTATCTATATTGTATTTAATGACATCACTGATTTATCACCGGACCACAAAATCTAGAACATAATTTGCCTTATATAAATGAGCTACTAATAATATTTAGAAACATGCATGTATTTGTCACAATTATGTATGTTCCAAAATCTTTGAGCTCAAAGGACGCTTACTACATCAGCAGCGTCAGATTCAAGCTTTGGGTATCTGTAAGGTACGTGCTATTTAGTCCTATCACTTGCACCAGCTACAGGTCAGGTGTAGGTGCTGAGTACTAGTGATGACGGCTGTGTATACAGCTAGAACATGTGTATACAGCTAGAACATGTGTATGCAGCTAGAACATGTGTATACAGCTAGAACATGTGTATGCAGCTAGAACATGTGTATACAGCTAGAACATGTGTATGCAGCTAAAACATGTGTATACAGCTAGAACATGTGTATGCAGCTAGAACATGTGTATACAGCTAGAACATGTGTATGCAGCTAGAACATGTGTATACAGCTAGAACATGTGTATGCAGATAGAACATGTGTATACAGCTAGAACATGTGTATACAGCTAGAACAAGTGTATACAGATAGAACATGTGTATACAGCTAGAACATGTGTATGCAGCTAGAACATGTGTATACAGCTAGAACATGTGTTTGCAATCAGGAGCAGCTGTAACAATGTATTTTATGTACAGTAGACATTAATAACATCCTGATAAATGTATTTCATTGAAGAAGTAACAAAGAAAACTAGCGATTTTTGTAAATAATGACTATTATCAGCTGGTGACAATAATTGAATACTTTTTTTTCTGTGTGTTCTGAAAGGACTTTATAATTCACATATATATTATACGTTTCCTACAGTGTATACTGTATGTCTCAATACAGCAAGTGCCGTTTCTTCAGATCCACTTACAGTTGAATACGGACCTGCGTATGCCCGAATTCTGTGCGTTATTACAAAAAAACGCACAATACGTTAGTTTTGAGCGCCTTGATGAAGCAGGTCCAGTATTTACATTTGCTGTGCTGCCCAGTGCATACTACTGTTCTCTGTTATCAGTCATTTTCTACAACAGAGACTTACTGCAATGTCGTCAGTGTGATTCTTGACATGAAGTTTGTTGTGACTCGGAAATATCTTATCTCACTATCACAACTTTAACAATAATATATTCTGTTCAGATAAGCTCCTGTAATGTTTTACATATATATTTGAGAATTATTTCAGCAGCTTTGTTGTATAAATAAACCTGCATTTTAGTTGTTCCTGCTGGATAGGCGTGGTTCAGATGGTCGTATTTCTGTTCTTTATTTCATATTTGCCTCCTCTATGCTATTTTGTGTGGCCGCATACTGCGGTCCTGCCCTGGCAGCATGAATAATATACTGGTTTTCACAAAGTCAGACTTGAACCCTTACAATCTATTTTGCACGCAGCGGCTAGATTGATTTTCCTTGAAAACCGTTCTTCCTCTGCTGAGCCACTCTGTCAGTCTCTACATTGGCTGCCTGTATTTCAACGAATCCAATATAAAATTCTTCTACTAACATACAAGGCCGTCAACAAAATTGCACCGACATCTCCTCACGTGTCTCAAAATATCTCCCAACTCGACACCTCCGTTCTGCACAAGATCTGCGTCTCTCATCCACTCTCATCACATCCTCCCATTCCCGGTTACAGGACTTTTTTCGGGCTGCACCTACTTTGTGGAATTCCCTCCCTCACACAGTAAGACTTTCCTCTAGTCTTCAAACCTTTAAGCGTTCTCTGAAAACCCACCTCTTCAGACAAGCTTATGATATTCCTCAACCACCATCTTAATCTCCCTAGGTTACCCTATTACCACCCTCTACACAGCTAACACAAGACAACAACCCTCTGACCAACATTGCTACACACACAGCCCACTCAATACTTTTACCTTTGCAGTCTGGCTGGTCCATTGTGCAATATAATGTAGCACATGCCCTTGTGTTGCTAACTCCCATTGTCCCATAGATTGTAAGCTTGCGAGCAGGGCCCTCTTACCTCTCTGTCTGTATGTATTACCCAGTATTGTCTTATTAATGTTTGTTCCCAATTGTAAAGCGCTACGGACCTTGCTGGCGCTATATAAATAAATGTTAATGATGGTGATGATGAGCAGCAGGGGCGTGCATGCATGTTACTGAGATTAGTGTATACCATTCGGTGTGCACTCTCTCCCCTTCTCTGTACTCCCTTTATGAGAATAAATAAGATTCTATGTAACTGTAGACACGGTGTCACCGTTGTTAAAGGATAACTAATTCTAAAATACAGATGGCCTCTTATGAAAGAGCCACTGATAACATTGTTAAGTATGTTGGATGCTAGAGTAAGGTTAGGTACACACTGGAACGTTTTCATCCAATAATCGGGCAATTCAGCTGACATACCACCGTTCAGTCGGAAGTCGGGTTAGTGTGTACAGTGACACGATGGTCAAAAGTCATCCCAAAGTGTCGATTGTCGGCTCATTTGGTTGGTCGTACTGTTTAATATTTTCCGACCAACCACCGACCAATCATGTAGTGTGTATGCACTCATGCTCACGATCCCCATAGAGTTTACAGAGTCGGGCTCTTTTCAACCGATGCTAGCGATGAATGTCCCGGTGAATAAATGTAGAGAGTGCTGTAGAAGGAATAATTAATTTGCTCGTTCTGAGACAGAATGTTTTGTTTCAGAGTCACAGAAGCTAACGAGATTCGTTAGGACATGTGGATCGCTATAACAAGGCAGTTTTAATCAGTGTGACAATGTGACAATAATGAATGAATGAATGAATATTGTGCTGTCATCCTCTGAAGACTAGAGGACCAGATGAAGAGCACAGATCTGAAGGTAAATCGTGTCAGTGTGTATGGATGAATCGTCAGACTGATCGGACCTTCAGTCAAAGGTACAATCGTTTGAGATAACACGTTGGTCGGATAATTCTTCAGTGTGTACCTAGTCTTAGCCTGGGCCCAATAATCTGATGAAACCCCTGTAGTGTGTACTCAGCCTTAATTTAACTTTCCTATCAACCAATTAGTTTCTGCATTAATAATCAACTCGTTAAATCAACTGACATTTATTGTTACATTCTTACAACACAAGGTTGATAATTCAGAATAAATCAGAGGACCAAGAGTCAGACCCTAGGTATTCACTACAAGAAAGTAAAAGAGATGTAAAGCCTTAGGTAGTGTTAAACAAAATAAGTAGTTATCAAGTAATTAAGTGACAATTGTAGTCATTAATCATTTTTTTTTTTTTTTTAAATGGAGCTAGCGTAAATTTGTCAGCCTGGGTGTCGATATGACAATGTAGGTGTTAAACGCTTAATTAATGCAAATATAAATTTATTTTTGTAAAGGACTGTGGATAATGTGAAAATTAGATATGAGCAAAACAGAGAAATTTCACAGAAACGTTTGCGCCTGGATAGGGCTGCAGAAGTGGAGCTTCCGGAAATACAATCTTCCAGTTCTCATCATCATCACCATTTATTTATATAGCGCCACTAATTCCGCAGCGCTGTACAGAGAACTCACTCACATCAGTCCCTGCCCCATTGGAGCTTACAGTATAAATTCCCTAACACACATGCACACAGACACAGAGAGAGAGAGAGAGAGAGAGAGAGAGACTAGGGTCAATTTTTTTGATAGCAGCCAATTAACCTACTTGTATGTTTTTGGAGTGTGGGAGGAAACCCACGCAAATGGAGAGAACATACAAACTCCTCACAGATAAGGCCATGGTCGGGAATTGAACTCATGACCCCAGTGCTGTGAGGCAGAAGTGTTAACCACTGAGCCACCGTGCTGCCCTGTTCTGCTCTTGTTTCCCCGTTTCGCAGTTTGCCGTTCCTCGCTGTAGGCCGGATGGCGAGTTGAACTGTGCACTGCGCATGGGCACAAAGACAGCACATGCATATTCGCAGATGCAAAGTCAACAACTGACAGAACGAGGGATGGAAGGGGGTGTAGCATCGGCGCGAGTACAGTAAGGGCAATTCCACGCAAGTACGGCTGAGGCCGATCAACACGGAGCTGCACATACGGCTGCCGGGAGCCGTATCTTTTGCAGCTGCTAGTGCAAATGAGCACTGATAAGGATTATGGCTACCAGCGCTAGCTAGCCCATTCTGATTGGCTGATTGCAGATTCACCTCTGAAGCTGATAGGTGCTTTCTGCATTTACCATACCTATATTTTATTGATTTTGTGGGTGCATGTTTAAAAATATTTTTGTTTTCCTTGCATGCTTACACGAGAAGAAAGGTTATATCTGATGTATTTTATCAATTCTAAAAGTGAATGCAGAACAAATGTGGGCAAACTCTCCTTGATTAACGCTTAATGTAAAGCTGGCTTATATTCTACAGGTGCAGAGCTGGGCACATCTCGTGATGCCTACAATTCAACACATGGGCGTAAGTAAACTATTTTTATGGGTGGCTTTTTTTTTAAGCATAAAGTACGCCCAAAATGCATCCAGCCCAGCATAATGTCCTGTGTTTGCTTTTCCCTATGAGCAGATCTGGGACGAGCAGTTCACTAGGAACTAGAGATGCTCAGGCTCGGTTTCCCGAGAACCGAATATACCTGAACTTAGCAGATCCGAGTACTGAGCCGACCCGCCTCGGTACCTTCTCGCTTTTTCGGATTTGAAAACGAGGCAAAACGTCATCGTGAAGTCGTCGGATCTTGGATCTCTCGATTTTTCGTTTCCTTTTTAAGATCCAACATTACGTTTAGGGCCCAAGGACAATTCCACCTTGCTCCATTTTTCTTTTCTGCCACTGCTGTGTGCCAATGTGTCCTGGATGTGGTAGGAACTGCCGTGTGTTTGTGTCATTGCTCTGTCGCTTACCATCCAGCCAGGTTGCTGCAGTCTTTGTCCGAAAGTGTATGAAAATAATATTGTGGTCTGTGAGGTGGTTTAAATTTACTGCAAATGACTTGAAATTAGTGTTATTGGGGTTAAGAATAATGTAGGAACAAAAAAAGAGCAAAATTATGTGATTTTAGCATATTTTAGGAATTTTTCTAAAAAATCCAAAACCAAAACCAAAACACAGGAGGGCGTTTTTGCCAAAACCAAAACACGAAGCTAATCCAGATCCAAAACCAAAACCAGTTCACGGGGTCAGTGAGCATCTCTACTAGGAACTAGTAAGATTACTGAAGCATGAGGCTATAGTTAATAATGAATTAATAAGCTACCTTTTAATTAACATTGGCTCAGACCATAACATGACAGTGTCCATTATGAATACATGACAGGTGTACCTTTAATGCAGCAACTGTGTCTCTGTTCACAAGCAATACCCCATCACAGCCGGATATAACATGAACGCTTTACAGCGCAACGGATAATGGGTTAAAAAAACTTTCCGCAATAACTTTACGTACAAAATATTTTCCATTCTAGATGAATGGGGTTTTAAAAGTAGCTGTTATGAACTACAAATTTATTTTATTTATGTATTAAAAACAAGCAAGAGCAGCATATTACACTCGGCATAAAATATAGCAACTAACTAAACAAATATACAACCATTATCTGAGCATAACAGAAAGAACAATAAAGAACGATAAAATACAGACACAACGCAAACCATGACAAAAGCTAAATACGTTTACAGAGCACTAGATCAAAACATTTACCGATGTTTAACCGAAGAGAGAAGAAATACCGGCGATCTGAGCTCATTTACAACAGCAGATAACAAATGGATTACAACACAATGCTTAATAAATATAAAACAATGAATACATCTAGCAACATGAATAAAATATACAGTCAGCTTTTATATTTTAGGTTTTAGTAAGACAACAAAATATCCGTGTAGCATGAGCACGGGATACGTACACCTGATGGCTTTTCTGAAATCTGTAATAAATTAGGCTCTGTGCTGAAGGCAGGGGAGGTTCGACTATTAGGTAAAAACAGGACACCAAGGGCTAGGGAACCTAAAACACAGAGCGTCTGATTCATGTTCGGAAGTGCGCCCGTTTGCGTGTCGAAATTCTGCACTGCGCATGTCCAGAAATAAGTGCCAATGAGAGCAACTGCATGCAACTCATGTTTGAATGCAAATGACACTTACGTGACTGCCTGTGACTGAGGCAAAATAGCGAGGGGAGGGCTGGACAAACGTCGGCCATGTTCAGGAAGGGCATTCCAATATGGATGTGGCCGATTCAAGTCCTGGGTTTGTCGTAAGTACGCCTGGTGTCAGACATATCTTTTGCACCAACTCAGGGGCAAACGCAAGATTTGTAGAGGGGGGTTTCCACACCGTGCCACCAGTGGGTGTGACCAGCATGCATGGGGGTGTGGATTTCATTTTAGACAGTGATTGGCTGCTCTCCAACTCTTCCTATCCCCATAATATACACAGGCAATGCTGCGTGGACTACTGTTAGGTGCACGCAGCTCTCCCTTATCAAGCAGAGCCGTGTGAAGCGGGGGCAGGGTCCAGCCACCTCAATTATACAGTGCCCCAGGCTTGGAGCGGGGATTCCAGGCACTAGGAACCCCCCCCCCCCCCCCTCAGTTTGCCTATGCAACTACAGGTTAGACGTCAATGCCGAATGATTTAAAAAAATGCATTGTATGTACAGTACGCATTAAGATCATCTTTAGTTGCGCAATTTTTTTTTTTTAGAATGATCTTTTTTTTATTATTTATTTAAAAATAAATATTTATATAAAGTATTATGCTGATAGTAGTTGTTTTTTTCCAGTTTATGATATAAAAGTACAAATAAAAGTTTTATGCATTCTGATGTGAACTTTTATTGTATCTACACTTGTGCGTATACCGTAGTATGTTCTGTCTGTCTAAGGTTCCCACATGGCTGAAGGGCACCACTGTTTACAATAGTGAACCACTGTTTAAAGAGGAAGTACCATTCTTTTTGCAGGAACAGAGATCCCTTTCGAATTCTAGATGTTCAGAAGGTAAGAGGTCAGAACAATAGTGGTTTTGACCAATCATATTTTCAGAATGTGAAAAGTTTGGAGAAATAGACTAGTATTTATCCATCCAATGTTAACCCGTTCATTTGTCAAGAAACACACAGTGCCAACTGAGCCCTAGGAAGGTGCCTAAGTTGCCTAGTGGATGATTCGACTCTGTATCCATCAAGGTATTGGTGAAACAGGATCCTGTTCTGGAGGATTCTAGAGAGGTACGTGAATCGGGTCATAGGATGGCAAAGGAATGGGACTATAAACAGGAATGTAAATAACTCTGCACATGAATTGCTAAAAACTCTTTAGGATATAGGTGAATACAAGATTCTTATTGACTTGTTAAAATAAGCACTAAGATTCACTCTGACAGTTTCCAGAATGGTTAAACCAGAGGCTTTAATTTCACTCCTTTCCCTCACCACCAGGGGGCTCCCTGCTGGTCTCTAAATCTACCAACTGTTTAGAAGAACTGAATCCTATATTTTATATCATATGAACAAAAGAGAATTTTCAGTATTAAAGAGTTTTATTCTTTTATGTTATGTATTTTCAGGCTCCCTGTGTTTCCAAATGTTCCAGTGTTTGGTGACAAGGTGATAGAAAAGAAAAACATAAAACTATATCACCTTTGTTTTTAAAGAACAAAAGATGTATTATTCTTTATAACAAAGTATTTCCCCGTATCACCATAGATACCAAGGCACCTCTGACACAGAGATCTAAACTCCTTTGTTACAATGTATAACAAACCTACAAAGTCTTTAAATCAAACACCCAGTCAAGACTTCTTTTTAAGACCAATGCAAACAAAGATCTGTCCTTTGTAACAGTTAAATCAACCTTAAATACAGGATTAAATTGAATATACAAGTAAATAGAGCCTATTTGGATATTTGGGAGTATAAAGAAATACTTGGACTTTATACATTGTCAATACTAATGTTTTCATCTGATTGGCTGCAAGTAGAAAATCTTGAAATTTTGTATTTTTGAAAGTAAATAATTGAATAGACTTGGTTGGGCTGATTAGCAATTAGTGACTGTGTTTCATGTAAAGGCACATTACAGACATTAATTTGTTATTTTAAAATGTATATAGACAATGTGGCTTTATTTGCATGAACAGATTGCCCACCCCTCTTAATTTATGTAACCAGTTCTTGACAGCATTGCACCCGCCAGCTTCAGCCATAACCATAATTATCACAGAGGGTCCGACATGCACCCTGGTGCCTCCACCCCCTGGGGATCCCAACCCCTTTTACCCTGGCTTCTTATAAGACCCTCCATAAGGTTGAAATTGAGCATTTCAGCTGCTCTTTGAAAAGGAAGGGGGGACATATCCCCATGGCCCCCACTTGCTCCCCCTATGGCTGTTGACTGCAGTGCTTTTCCGCAACATACATCTTACAACCCGTCGGTGGCGTTGGTGGGTGGAAATTCTGGAAAACAATTCTACTTTACACTTTTTGATGCCCTTAATTTAAACTTACTAATCCCTGTTGGCCATCCTTACTACCTCTCCCTCTCTTCTTCCATTGGCTCCCTCCTAACTAGCCCCCCCCTTTATCTCACACCTGATCTACCTAACCCCTTCCCCTTTATCCTCCCCTAGTCCTTCCAACCCCTCCCTTCTCCTAATTAGCGCAGGACTGGCCCAGCCTAAGCATTTACATTCCTTTGGTCCTAATTAGACCCTGTTTTCATTAAGAACGTGGAGATTGTGGCAAAACTACAGAGCCCAGAGATGTGGGGGACCCAGCAATGGAGGTTGTTCTCTCTCTGAGACCCTCACAAATCCCCGGGGCCCTGCACTGCTCTGGAAAGAACATAGCTGAGACACCTTCTGAGTCTGCCTAGAAGATGCCCCTTGTCTGTTCTTTTAAGACAATTTTAATGCCAATTCTGAGGCTGTGTTACCAGCTACTTTCAATTAATTTACATTCACCCCAGGCGGCATGTATCCTACTCTGATATGCTAGTGTACTAATTTATTTGTCATTACAAACTATACAATTATAACATGAAATAAAGACATTCCCAAAGTCTGCGGCCATTTAAAAACAAAAACGGCAAAAGGGACTTATAAGTATAGGGGGCCAACCTTTTTGACTTCCTAGATTGGACACAGGTATAGAATGCTGGGCTTAATAGTCCCACAACATCTGTCGGAGCAACAGGTTGTCTACCTCTGATCACTAGATGGAACGATCACAACTGGAAGACCTGCAAAAAAATGCATGATTATTTTTTTTTCTTCCAATAAAGTTGTTTTTGTCTCCATAAAAGGCTTACAAACTGGTGTAAATATAATTAAGGGTAAACAAGGTAATTTACATAAGCAGCAATGATAATGAAAGAGAGAGCCAAAGGCCTCTAGCGTGCCAGGGAAAATACGTTTGGAACATTAAGTTATGAAAACAGAACGAGGCTGCTATTTCAGCACTGCAAGAAGCATAGGCATCTACAACAATAGGCCGGTAATGGATTTTCTGGTATGACGAGGATTCATGAGCAAATTCAGTTCTTTCGCAGATAAATGCTTAAAGGCTAATTACTGTAAGTCTGCCGATGAACTTCAAGGATATTGAATATCAATATTATTAGATTTCACATGTCTAATAACTATAATCTACTAAACGATTTACAAATGGTCTGTGATATAAGGAGAGGATGGTAAAAGGTCTCCCATCATTTTGGGATTATCATTGTTGATAGCAATGACCCTGGACTTTAAAATCTCTGCCAACTTCCAAAATGCTTGGCTGGCACTTTGCATTCACATCAGAGGCTGGCCGGGATCTATGGCTCTGGAACGGGGCCATTGTTACTCATATCTGCGACCTGAACGGCTCCTCGTTGGCTGGTGAAAACGTATCTAAAATGTGCCTTTTGCAGCATCATTTCAAATCAGAAAGAGGAAAAATGCTACAGTGACAAATATATACCTGAGTCTTCCTCCTACACATTACCAGCAGTATTAGTAAAGGTTCATTACAATGCATATTGTGTGACTGCACAGTACTACTCCTCCAATTCTATATGCTGCCAGTACCATATTATATGTGATATGAAGGCACAGTAACACTACTGATCTGTGTGGCAGTTGTAATCATCAGGATCTGTTGCTAATCAGTGTATATATATATATATATATATATATATGTATATATATATATATATATATATATATATATATACACAAGTTAACCCGTGCATGATACTCATGCATTCTAGTCAAATCAAGCTACTTAAGGTGTTAAAAAGGTTCTTGTCATGCATTTGGGCCTAGCCCAGGCCTCCTCAGGGGAAGAGCGTTACTTCCCGACGCAAGCGCCCTTTTTTAACGTGGTTTTGTCCACATGTCACCACCTCATCATTTTTCTCCATCACCTCATCCTTCATCTTCATCGCCACATCCTTCATCAAGCTATTTAAGGTGTTAAAAACTCCCCACTGTCACCCCTGGCAACCACCAAACACTCCCAACTGTCACTTCTCCTTCAAGAAATATATAGGTCAGTGTATAACTCTGCCCAGCAGGTGGCGCTGCAGCTTGTTTTTTTTTCCCACACACGCCACTAGGCATTTATATAGTAGATATATACAGCTGCACAGTACCACTTCTCTTGTCTTTAATTGTGTTTTTAAATCTCACTTTCTCTTCTTATTGTGTATGTACCGACTGATGTACTGTGCCACTTCCCTTATTCTGTGCGCTGGATGTGAATTTCAGTATTGCTTTTATTTTGGACGCTTGAGCGATGCTCAGTACCACTTGCTATGTACGATGGAAGCATCATCTCATATGGATTCACAAATGCACAGTACCACTTTCCTTGCTCTACATTATATTCATTCATTCATTTGTACTCCCCACTTCTCTCGGAATGTATGAACATTCCGAGACAAGTGGGGAGTACAAAGAGAGCAACAGCGGTGTTGGGCTTAGAAGAAAGTACTGTATGGGCAGATGAGGAAGAAATTGGGCAGGTGCTGAATGAACTGGGTGCAATAAGAAAGTGTTCTCAGTGGAGACAGCTGTCAGGTTTTAAGGTATTTATATAGCGGATACTGGTTTGCTGAATTTCAATAACAGGAACGGTCTTAGAGAAACAAGTGTACTGTAAGTACAGAGGTTGAGTCTGGGAAGTATAGCAAAGTCCAGGTATAGCCAGGGGAACAGAGCCAGAAAAAGTAAAGGTCTGAGAGCCAGGGGGTTAGAAGCCAGGGAAGGTTGTCGTCTGAGAACCTGGGGTCAGGAGCCAGAGAGGTAGATATCCAAACGTCAGTGAACAAAACAGGGGAAAGCAACAAGAATGCTGTATCACGGAGGCAAGCTCAATCATCTGGCAGTCAGTGAACTTCGTGAAGCAGTTTATATAGGCCTGGAGGTTAATGAATGAGCATCAGGTGCATGCATTTCATTAAGAGTAATTGGTTGATAATCCACCTGGCATGAAAAACCTTGTTTCTGCCCCAGTGGAGAAGACGCACCATTCCAGAGAAGAGGCTTTTGAACAGTGAGTATATTTAATCTCTGCTCAGCAGCAGAGGCTACATATATTTATATTTGTATTTGTCTAACGTAAATTTTAAGGGATGACTGTAAAAAATATTCTTGTTCTAGAAGTTTACGTATTTATTATGATGGTACTAGTATGCTGGTTTGAAGGGCAAACCATCCAGTAGAAATGTCATTGTTAAATTTTTCTCCATAATCTTTTCTCTAGTCCAATCGGTTTTATGAAAGTGTGATAAACCTCTCACAACAGAGGTGACGCCTAGTGTTAAGAGTTATGGGAGACATCATTGTGGCTTGAACATGATGTCATTGGGGTTATGTTTATGCATGGAAAGGATCTAAAATATGACAATGAGCAAAGTGGTGTCTAAGGCTAGATTTTAGTTTTAGCTAGATTTTAGTGTTTCTGTGACACCATGGGTTAATAAATCTACATGAAACAGTTTTGCAAGGCATAAACCACACAGCATCATAACTTCTTTAATGGATATTAGCAGTGCATGCCTTCCTGAGGGGCTGGGGTATTCTATCCAAAGCTCATTAACTTTAGTCATATGTGTTTTATATCACGCAATTAGACAGTTTATTATCATTAGTTACATATGTTTTATCCTGTGCAATTAAATATAATTGGCGATGACCTGGAAATATTGTGAGTAGAAAAAGACAGAGCAAGAGGACACTGACTGAGCCGCACACTGGACAAAGCCTGTCTTTAAAGAGTCAAGAAACAAACTATGGGAACTCCCTTGAGTGTTATCAACGAGTGACAGTTCTTGTGTGGGTGTCCGTGTGTGTGTTCATGTGTGTGAGAGTCTATGACTGCCAGGAACTTCTGCATAAACTAATTGCCTTAAATTCAGCAAGACATGGTGTCAGTCTGCAGAGCTATAACATAAAACTACGTCTAGCCTACACATTCCACTGTGCTAGGTACAAGCAGAGAAAATTGAACTGCTAAAATGTTTAAAATATCATCGGAAGGGTTAAGATATAGAGGCGTATTATAGAGGAGACATAAAAACAGTACAGGTTAAGTCCACCTAAGCGACCGCCCTAAGTGTTCCACAATCTAAATTACCTTCATATTCCATGGTCTACATTTGCTTTCCCAGTAATGTGAAATTATTATTCATTGTTTTTCAAATACAGTGATTTCGAAAAGCTTGGGTCAATGGAGAATTATGTAGATTTATTCGGAGTTTGGCTGTTTAGAACAAAGGCAGGAATATGAAAAGAGCAAACAGAAAGAGGGGAAGGTAGACAAATTAGACGTCAGTGGACGCTATTGGTTTATTATAATGCCTAGAAGATTTGAACTATTGTCTACACCAAGAAAGGAAGGGCGATTTTATTTTGTTGATGGCGCAGTAGGGTGGCATTTACATACCTACGGAACGCTTTGCATGAATCTAAATGCCTCGGAAAACTTAATTGCCGGTATTTGCGAGGTCGAGTTTTCAAAGGAGAAGAAAAAAATAAGGATATAAAGATATTGAAGTAGTCCTGTAATTTATTCATAGTTGTAGATAGTGATATTTGAATGCAAAATACATATATTAAAAAGAAATGATAGGACCACTAGAGCCAATAAATATGTTGATCCATTAAATGATGCACCTTGTTCCATTCACAAATATATATGTAAATGTTTCAGTATTATAATGGAACTTAAAAGAGAATTAAAGCAACATCTTAAGTGTTTTAATTATATCGTAGTGAAACATTTACAATTTTTAACTGGATTTCATGCTGTTGGTATGAAAAGCTGATCAAGAATACGATAGGGAAGGCATGAAATTATGCTGTAATCAATTTGAAGGCACTATAGCGTTAGTATACAGAAGAAGCCACATTTGTGCTGATCAATCCCCACCTTAGAGTATTAAGAGTCAATCTACAACTTGTGTGACCTTTTCCGCAGCACCTGACCCCTGTATTTCAGTGCAGGAAAAGTTGTCTGAAATGCTAAACTAAATAGGTGCAAATTTGCACCTTTGCAAAACCATGATGGACTGTCACTGGGTAAATTTAAAATGCGTGGACAGATTTAGAGTTGGGAGTGGGAGGCGGGGGGTCCTAGCTCAACTCAAATTGCAGCTTAAAAATAAAGCTACCCGGTATTTCTGCACTACATGAAAGAGCAGTCAGCCTGTTCCCTGCTTGTAAAAAATAAATAAATGCATTTGTCTGGAACCAGGAGCTCACTGCTGATTTTGGTGCAACCCTGCCTGGAGGCGCAGAGTCTAACGTGCCTCTGGTCTTCACTAGGGACCTCCGCAAGGGAGTTTGGAATTAGCTGTGAGAGACGCGCAGGTCGCGGTTCTCCAGGAGGACACTCAGTGAGATAGATTGAAGTAATTGGATAGTCTGGAAAGCTGTGGTCAAACCCTTCGGACAGCGCAGAACACAGAGAGGATCCAACGGAGTTGTCTGTCAAGCCGAAGTCAAATGCCAGAAGAGTCTTACAGAGCTCAAGGGAGAAACCAAAAGAGGTTTCAGGGAGAGCCGAGTCAGGAACCGTGGAGTTAGACCGAACAATGTGGAACCACATAAACGCCTGGAGCTAGGGGACCTAATACTCTGGCACCCTGGTGGTGCCAGAGCCTTCTTTAAATAGAGAGCGAGGAAATTGATTACCGGCGGGACTGACATCAACAGCCGCCACCGCCGGGTGACGAGTAGCGCCCCGTTGCCTAGCAAAGGGTTGCACCTACGCAAAAGTCGCTGTTGGACGGCGGGTTCTGATGTGTGCGGTTGCTTGGCAACCAGGCGCGACTTCAGGCAGCAGAGAAGGCGTCCGTCCATGTCCGGACAGGAGAGCACAAGGGACGGCGCCTGACGGCATTTGCACCACTTGCATTGCAACATGGTTTGTCCAAGAGCAATGTGCTTTGCTCCTAATTCTACATAAGGTTCTTCTATAAATCATTAAGTATATAGATACAGTCCTACCTTCCAACATGTCTGTCCCCGGTAGCTGGCCAGGGAACTGGCCACGGCACAATGAGGGCCTAACAGTTGCATACATGCAGTTATCGCTGAATTACACAGTTCACATTCATTTCTTCACATAAGGTAATTCCACTTTCTACAGTGGGGTTTTGAAAATCAACTTCCTGAACAGTACGGTCCCTTACCTTAGTCCCTCTTTTTCTGTGCCAAGGAGTCACCCCAGAATAAATGAGGCTTCCTCAAAGGAGCAGCCAGTGCATTGAGTAGAGTGTAACAATGGACCTGATTTGATTTTATAAATGGACTAAAAATCTCTATAAACCATGGAATGATGTTTGATTAACCGCAGTTTAGTAAATATTTCGTAAATGTTTAGTAAATTAAAGACCCATTTTTGTCTAAACGAGGGGCATTTGGCAAGGTGGCAGGTATGGCAATTTAATAAGTTTAAAATGTTATAAAGTGATTAAAGTCAAAACGAATATTTGCTTGGGGCGGTGGCTCAGTGGTTAGCACTTCTGCCTCACAGCGCTGGAGTTAAATTCCAGACCATGGCCTTATCTGTGAGGAGTTTGTATGTTCTCCCCGTGTTTGTGTGGGTTTCCTCTGGGTGCTTTGGTTTCAAATGGTCGCGAATTGCGAGATAACTGCATAGGTGTGTAGCCAGATTCTTTACTTGCAGTGATTGAGGAGTCTCTGGTTTGAATCCCATCTCATTTCATTTTAGTACATTGAATGTTGCAGCAGGCTGATTGAAGACATTGAGAAAAGTTTAAGTTAGCTTAGTTGACTAGTACTAAGGTGCCCATGGACAGTCATAGTAGAGGCCCTGTTTTGGTTTCCTAGTAGGAAACCAAAGCAGGTAGCCTAGTAAGTTAATTGGCTGCTATCAAAAATTGACCTTAGTCTCTCTCTCCCTCTCTCTCTGTGTGTATATTAGGGAATTTAGACTGTAAGCTCCAATGGGGCAGGGACTGATGTGAATGAGTTCTCTGTACAGCGCTGCGGAATCAGTGGCGCTATATAAATAAATGATGATGATGATGGCTGATATTTTCACAGAACATATCTGCAAAATGCACCATTTTAATCAATTCATGTGATAAAGACTGTACACTGTGAGATAGCATTTAAAAAGTTATAGTTTAATACTATGGTGCAGAGAGCAGGGATGTGGTGTAACCCATAGCGACCAATCAGAGATCAACATTTAGCAGTCTAGTGCAGTCATGCAAATAAAAACTAATGTCTACTTGGTTACACAACATTAGCATCATGGCTCTTTGAACCATTTTATTGTGGTAAATAAACCTTTAAGTCTGCAGTTATATCACCTGTAATCAGAGTTTAGTATTTGTCCCTGAAAAATATTGCCTCTGCTCATGTCCCTGTTAATTTTATTTTCTTTAAAACTGACCGGCCGCACGTAATGACAGACAAGTGCGGCAGACACCGGCTGCGCTATAAAACGGCTTCGCTTGTATTTTTATATTATGATGCGTTATTAAGAATTTATAGGCTGCCCTCAATTTACGGCAGCTGAAACGGAATGAGTAAAACACGATTTGTGCCCTTCTGCTCCAATTTCATCATTTTAAATAACATTTGGCAGTAAAAAAAATATCATCTGGCGGGGGTTGGCGTTGCAGTAATAGTTCAGCAAAAATATTATCGAACATGCTCCTGGTGGTTTTTAAACTTGTAAAACCCGACTTAATTGCATTGTGGAAATAGTATACAGACAAGGAATATAATATTAAAGGGGGTTACTTTGCACAGTTCTAAATAAATATTGTTGGTAAATAGAAAGGAGACAATTTAATTAAACCGTTCATAGGCCTTGTTCGGTCGCAGAGAAGAGACTGATATGTACCCTCGTTACATTCTTACTATAGATAAATATATATTGATAGTTTATTAAACTTAATCTATAGCAGATGGTATATAATAATGCTACTATTCTTAAAAACAGAATAATATCTGTTGTATATTATATAAAGTGTCTATGGTCAAAAAACGCAGCTATGGAGTTAGCTTATCATCGCTACAATATTGGACAATGCGGACAGCGATGGCCATGTACGAATGTGCAGAAGTACACGTCCACAGCGCTTATGACACTTTGCTACATCATACTCCTGTTTTTAAACTTGTGTCTGTATTGTAGGGGAAGCGCAGGGATTGTACATGGGTGGGTTCAGCTAAACGTAAGCTAGGCACAAGAATAGACGCAAATTGCGCCCAAATGCAAAATCAATTTTTCGTTATAGGGGACAACATATTTATATGAGATTTAAGGAGTAGAGAGGTCACATTTCTGTTACCTCCTTATCAGGTGTCGTTGATCTGTAGTCGCCTTTACACTTTCAATAGGATCCTTGTGTATCACCCAGGTGCATCTTTGTAAGTACATAGATAACAGCATAATAAATATATTCAAACACACAAAGTAACACACATATTATCATACTTACCAAGTTTTTACACTTTCCCTCCAGGACATCCCGGGAGGGAGGTGAAGTGTGAGGACGGAGGGGGACCGGGCATGGCGAATCCCGAAATTACATTATTCGCCTTGAATCGAGTCACAGAGCAGTGGCAATCGCAGGATTTGCAGAGGGCGGTTTCCATACCACACCGCCAATGGGCGTAACCAGCAAACATGGGGGCGTGGCTATAACTTGAGAGAGTGCTTGGCTGATCTCCAACTCTCCCTATCCCCATAGCATACATGGGCAATGCTGCATGCACTTCTGTTAGGTGCACGCAGCTCTCTCTTTTCGAGCAGAGCCGTGTGAAGCGGGGGCAGGGTCCAGCCACCTCAATTATACAGTGCCCCAGGCATGGAGGGGGGTTTCCAGGCACTAATAAACCCCCCGTTGGTTTGCCTATGCAAATGTTGTCAAAGAAATTTTTTGAATGTTCATACTGCCCTGTCATTAAGTGCTCAATAACCGGGGCAGACCTTATTGCACCAAATTTGGTTTTACCCTTGTGGCAGCATTGATTGAATAGTTTGTCAGGTGGCTGCTCAGCCACAAAATGCTTAGCGTGGCAAAATTCACAAATACTGTTCATGGGACCACAGTTATGAGTATTAATATTTGGGCTTTATCCTGCTCCGCCCTTCGTCTTTATGCTGCTTCCTGTTGTACAGTTACTCCCACAGCAGACATTTGCCATTTAGGTGACATCGCAGTTACACTTTGTTGCTGAAATTAATCAGTATATTCCTATTAAATTAACACTAAGTGCAAAAAAAAAGAAATGGATAGAGAATCGAGTCCATTTGGAATAGCGAAGGTCGTTATAAATGGTAACTGGCACACGGAAAAACTGAAATAAACCAAACAAAATAAGACGAGGAAAACCTAGTCAGTAGGAATAGTCAAGTACACAAAGAGTCATTTGCAAATATTTTACCAAATTTGTTTGTGTGTTTTGTGTGTGCTTTACCATAGAGTCATATTTCGGCAGTTCTGAAAATGAGAATGGAGGAATTCCCTTATGTGTGCACAAGGCCGATAAACTGCTGCATTTGCCAAATTGCATACACTGCATATCCCTAAATGACCTTTGCTATTTGAAGCTTACCTTCAAGCTCTCAGTTTCTGCCATACTTGTCAACTCTCCCGGAATGTCCGGGAGACTCCCGAAATTCGGGTAGGTTTCCCAGGAGAGCAGTCAAATATCCCGCAAACAGCATCTTGCTGTCAAAATGAGGCGATTCGCGGTGAATCGCATCATTTTGGCTCTGCCCCCGCAACAAAAACGGCATTTTGTCGCGGGGGGCAGAGCCACAATGACGCGATTCACTGTGCACCGCCCCTCCCGCCCTCCAACCACACCCCCCTGCCTGGGATCTCAGTCACTTTGAATAAAGATCTGCAGAAGAACCAGGAAGTTGCACAATTGTGTCAATAAAATGTACTATTCCTCTAAATATTTTAGCATTGCATACTGACACATAGGGCCCACGCTATTTCCTACTTTTAACCATTTTCTTGAGCTTCTGTTGAGTCAAGCATTACAAAAAATACACTCATAATTAAATGACATCAGAGATTTTGTCGTGAACAATAAATCTGCCCATCTAAAATAGATTTATTCCCCACGTAGGGCGCTGGTCGCATAAATCCTGCGTCTGACACATAGTGACAACAATATAGCACGTTACAGCCTAGGGGGCTCTTTTGGAAGAAGAGGCTTTAACTGATGGATCTGCAATTGCATGAAAAGCACCTTTCCTGAGGACAGAGGATATTTATTCCACCAGATACCATCACAGGACATATATCACCAGTTCTGTGTCCTTGTATCCCACACACACAGCTCTGTCCATCTGTTTGGCAAAACAGTGTTGTCCACCAAGCGTTGGCTCAGGCACTAAGCGCCTCGGAACCCCCATCTGTCTCCGCACGGCGCTGTGATCCTTAATCACATGTGCTGTTGAGGTGCAGACAATTAACCTTGTGGGTATCTACTGACAGGCAGACAAAACAGCCCCGCTCCAAGCACAGCAAATCAATCTGGCCAGGTTCCTCTCCGCTTTAACCCTCTACGGGAAAGTTGGGGGAAATCTATGATTCATTTTTCTTAAATATGATCCTTTGGGAGCGTCACTGTCGTTCTGAATTGATGTTGCCTTTGGGTTAGTGATGTTGTCATAGGCAGGACATGACACATCAAGATTAAATACAGCTAAATATTGAAGTACTGCACTTTCATCGGGTAGTCGAAAAAACATAAGTCTCAAATAAGGGTAAAAATTTTAGTTAATTAACAAAAACTTTTTTTTAAATAGGTCATTTAAAAACATTTGTTTAGAAATGCATTGACCAAGTAGAATTGTCCGATTTTTTTTCCTTAATATTAACGCTTTCATACCCAATGATTTGCCCCTCCAGAAACAGACCAATGGTCCCATCTTTGCAGGAATAACTTTGTAGTTTCAGATGTTTATACACATGTAGAGATGTTGGTAGCAAATGTATGAGCATTATAAACAAAAAAAGGCAAAAATATATGTTCATTATTAACTTTTTTTTTATTCTGGGCCAACCTTGTGATGTGGTCCCACTGACGGCTTGGAGAGAAGAAAGTGAAGAATACATTCATTTTAGTTACTGCCCCTGTGTATGAATCAACCAATCCTCACAGTGCATTTCTGTAAAGCAAGTCTCAAAGGCTGTCAGTCCCTCCTTGTCTGGTCTGGTAGTATATCACCTCCCTTCTAATATGGAAACATGTCGCAGAGTGAATAAAAAGCATGAAGAACCTTTAGTTAGGTATAAAGACTTGACTTATTTCATGTATATTATTTAACTCAGTATTAGACAACATTGAATAAATATTTTTCAGGTTGTCTCCGAGAGCTTTGATCCAGCGATGGTATCTATTTGTTTATGGGGTTTTGTTTCTGAAATCTAACCGGCGGTTATGAGTGCTGATTTACTTTCTGTAGTGAAGATCAGACACAATGTTAGTCTCAAATTTTGAGCTCTTACGAATCTCAGTATTTCATGGTCACCCAATTCATTCTCTAACTTAATTCTGAAAAATGTTTCAGTATTCAGATTAAAACTCTCTTCTAAAAGTTGCTTTTCAATCAAAATCGGACCGTGGCTATTAATGTAAATAGGCCACCTGAGCCCCTACATTGTTCAACATAAAAAACTGAGTTGACCTCCACCAACTCCGATGGGGGTTGGCAATGGAGCAGCGCACCTGCTACATAGTAACAATAGATATCATTACTATCTTTGCCTGCTGTAGCTCCGCCCCCAACTCCTTCTCTGAACGCTCCCCCGGGTGATTGGCCATGGTGAAGGGCGGAGGTAAATATGGAAGAAAGGTTGGTAGTTCGCCACTCTTTCCGCCATATTTGTATTAGACCCCTCAGCCTCTTAATATACCGCTGAATATTCATATTTTTTTTTAAAAACTGAACTATGAGGTTTTTTTTAACTTAGGAATGAGATTTGGTCACTTTATAATAATATAAAAAATATAAATAATCAAGAACTTGCTGCCTGCACCTTGTGTACCATAGCCAGCTCTGTGCTCATTGTCCATCAATGCAAAGACAATCATTATGCCCCATACAGAGGTTTGTCTTTTATGACACACACTGGAGATGATTAGTGTGTAAGTCTCCTCGAGATGACGAACGGTAATTAATTTTCTTTATTAGACTTCCTATCATGATATAAAAGAGAAGCTCATCTGATGTTACACTCCAAAAGGCCAACCCAACCCTATGCATATTACATTGTAAGAGAATTCATATATACTAACGCTAATCAAGCTAATCAAGTTCATCGTGTGTTCTCTGAATTGCCTGCAACTTAACTGCCTTCTTTTGGATTTCTGTGGCCACAAATGTTCCAGGACCCACTAACCATAAATAATCTATTGCAGTAAAAAAAAAAAATATCATAGTATATTTTACTGATATGTGTGAATCTTGGCATTGCTTTTTATCAGTACATATTGGATGCAATTTGCAGACATGACTTTGATTCAATAAGTATATGTACACAAACAGTTCATGGACATATTAAAAATCCTTTGTGAACATGTTTTCAGTAAGAAACAAATAATTAACATTTTTGCTTTGTGTACATATATAACTGTAGGATGGGTTCCCCCGGAGCTTTTTACACCTCGCCTCCTAGAATTAACCATTGACAGTTGACCACGGCTACACACTTTGCCAGAACAATAAATTTAGTGTCTGTACTGTAGATATAAAAGCAGATGGTGGCAATAACTGACGCTTAGTAGTAGTGGGATATCCCATTTAAATGGCCTTTCAATGAGGCTGGTAGCTTCAGGCAATTGCCTGATAATGACACTGTCATTGAGATGAAGACTACCTGGAATGAGGCTGTAGTTGTTCTGTGTGTTGAGCAATTTAATATTTGACTGAGGCATATTTGATGAAAGGAGCAAGGAATGAAATAATAGGCAATGTTTAAACACAGTATAAATAAATGTGATGCTTGTCATTCTGTGATATTGATGAGGATTGTCCTACGATGGCCACCGTACATCATTGATGATTAGTGATATAAGAGGTTGACAAAGACCAGGATATCTTTTAAAACACGTTTGTATGAACACCACTTATACCTTAGATGTTTTCTCTGCTGGATTCAGATTAGAGGCTTATAGATAACTACCACAATGTTACTGACTTAAGAAACAAATATTCAAAATCCCCACTGATTCCGAACAATAGGAACAACCCCCCATATAAGCTCTAAACGATGACAGGAAAGTCATTCTCGTCATACTTAGGAATGACAAGTAAATTGCAAATGTCTATAAGGAAAATTGGTTTCTTGTTAACCATTTTTATATGAAAACTTCACTTATATCACACCTGCCCCTCTGTGAAACCATATTTTAAATCACCCAATAAGGAAATCGTTAGTATATTATGTGTAAAAAGAGGATTGAAAAGCGATGAGTTAAATAAGTATTATTATAGGCAATGTGGATAGTGACACAGAAAACGTTCCTTCACTATGATCTGTTCACGTTAAGCACTATATTATTATTATTATTATAATATGAGTATTATTTATCATTAACACTTCTGTAGTGCTGGACAATGGCTGTAGATTGGACAGGACCTGATTATCCAATAGGCTGACTAGTCTGCAGCCTAAGGTGTAACATTTTAGGGGGTGAAAAATGGTGATAGGGAGAATTATATACCGAAATTCAAAATTTAAATTTAAAATTCAGAGAATAGTTGTTCTCCAAAGTAAAAATAAAAAATAAAAGAGACATGTAGTAAGGTTTTAATCTTGACGTGTTCCCGCGGTAAAGACTGAAGACAATGAGCCATCCTTGGCGAGTGATTAAAGATAAGCGAGTAGGGGGGACAAGGATGGCGACAGGCGCAGCGCGACAGCCCCCTCCCCCTTCACATCTCCACCCTCAGTAGCGCTCGTTCACAGCTCCTTTCTGCTATACAGTTCTGATTTTAATTAAAGAAAGCGTGTGACATAGATTGGTGTAACCCTTTTAAAAAGCTGAGTGGAGTTGATTTTTTAAACCACAGGAAGATAAATATTGGTATGGGGGGGGGGGGTGTGAAGGAAGCTGGACTTTAAATTAAGGATGAGTTTGCTTTTATCAAACACGCTTATTAGCCTGGTGTGTTAGGCGAGGGGACATATCCTTTAAAAATATACAATGCCTTCCTTTCCATTAACCTCTGGCAGTCCTACCTTCTGCATCAGGAACGAACCCTGTGGATACCATAAGGACCCCCATAGGCAACGGACCATCCACCCAGGGCTGCCAAGAAGAATTCAGGGCCCGGGTACAACAAATTCATGGGGCCCCCCTCATAGTGAAGTAAGCCCCAAAATTTTTTGGCGCCGCCGTAAGGCGGCGCAAAAAAGATTAGGTATATGGTCATATATTCAGGGGCGTGGCTAGCCAAACGGCAGTGCAAAAATTTTGGGAGGTGCGGTCATGCATTTGGGGGCGTGGCAAACGTGCCATTGGGGCGTGGCTAACATAAAAACCACTAGGCTCTCAATTCGCCGGAGCGTCACATATGTTTAAGCACTCCTGACTTTCAGGACATCTACCACCACAGGGTAGTATACAAACAATGCAGTGTGTACACAAACAGTTCAGTCTTGGCCTACACCTTACATTGGACACAACATTCACCAAAAATTGGTATTGTCCCTACTAGAATCACAACATTTCACACACTGTGCTGCTCTCTCCTACCTGTTCTTCTCACTTTCTCCACCTGTGGCTGCTGCTTTCTTTAGTTGTGGCTTGTCCGGATCCAGAAATGTTGAAGGACCTATTTTGAAAAAAAAATGGCTACATTTAGAAAATTACAGCCAGCCCCAGCGTTAAATCAATAGCACCCACGATTAATAATTAGGCCTTCCTCCAGCTCCAATATTACAATAATGTGCCCCTTCATCATCGCCATGCCTTATGATCACACTGTGCCCTCCATGCTGTTTTTGCCCCCTTCATCTGGCTCCCCTTCATCAGACTATACTATGCTGCTCCCCCCCTTTTTCAATCCCACTGTGCCATGCCTCCCCCCCCCCCTTTGTAACCCCACTGTGTCATGCTGCCCACCATTTTTTAACCCCACTGTGCCGTGCTGACCCCTGTTTATTAACCCCACTGTGCCATACTGCCCCGTTTTTTAACCCATCTGTGCCCCTCTCATTTTTTCACCCCCTCTGTCATGCTGCTTTCCCATTTTTTAACCCCTCTGTGCTCCCCCCTCAATTTTTAACCCCTCTGACATGCTGCTTTCCCATTTTTTAACCCATCTGTGCCCCTCTCATTTTTTAACCCCTCTGACATGCTGCTTTCCCGTTTTTTAACCCCTCTGTGCCCCCACTCATTTTTTAACCCCTCTGACATGCTGCTTTCCCATTTTTTAACCCCTCTGTGCTCCCCCTCATTTTTTAACCCCTCTGACATGCTGCTTCCCCGTTTTTAACCCCTTTGACATGCTGCTTTCCCGTTTTTTAACCCCTCTGTGCTCCCCCTAATTTTTTAACCCCTCTGACATGCTGCTTCCCCGTTTTTTAACCCCTCTGTGCCCCCCCTTATTTTTTAACCCCTCTGTCATGCTGCCCCCCCGTTTTTTAACCCCTTTGTGCCCCCTCATTTTTTAACCCCTCTGTCATGCTGCCCCCCCCGTTTTTTAACCCCTCTGTGCCCCCCTCGTTTTCCTCCCTTCACTTACCTTTTCTCCTCTCTTGGTCTTCTCTGCTGCTCTGTGCTCCATTGCTCCAGACTGACTGAATGCTGGGCATGACATGATGACATCACACCCAGCATTCAGACAGTCTGAATAGAGCACAGAGCAGCAGAGAGGAGGGATGCCGGCTCCGCGATCAGGTGAGTATGTTTTTTTTTTTTTTAAACTAGCCTGCTCCCCCCACCAACGACCGAGCCCCCCCCCACCCCCCCCCCCCCCCCCCCGCCAAAAAAAAAAAAAAAAAAGGAAAGGAAAAAAAACGTTTTGAAAAAAAAAATTAAAAAATTAAAAAAAATCAGCAGCGCAAGGGCCCGGGCCGGGCCCCCTGACATGCCGGGCCCGGGTAATTAGTACCCGCTCCCCCCCCTCTCGGCGGCCCTGCATCCACCCTATTACTTTCTCCGTGCAACCCCTACGATAAATGAATGGAGCGCGGGCATTGTATGTTTAAAATGTCCAAGAGCTTACTTGTCCTTTAAAGTAATACTATTTGATATTCCCTACCACATAGCCTTATTCCCAATGAAATTGTCAAACATATTTCAATATACAGCAATTTGTCCTTTTCATGAATGGAAAGAATTTTAACAGAGTTCAATTTTATTATAAATAGTGGCTATCATCCATTATCTTAGCTTAAATTGGACATCACAACTGTCTACGAATGAAAAAATTAAGAAGAAAAGTTCTATATCAATATTATTTAAGTGACTAATTAATCACGTTGCGTAATTAAAAGAACCGTCACATCAGACATTAAATCTTGTAAGTTTTATGACATCTTCGCCATTGAGCCATGGAGGGTTGGTATTGATAACGGCTCTGATTAGCAGACCTGAAATTCAAATAATTAATTATTAGCAACTACATTTTCTCTGCACTCTCTTTAATTAATTACACAATGTTTTATTTCCTTAGGGGAAAAAAAAATTGTAATGCTTAAATATTATATTTTTCAGTGGCTACTTCAAGGGAAAACAAAACTTTTTCATGTGCACAGTAGAAGAGAAAATGAAGAAACCATGTTGATCAGAAGACATATTCTAAAATCAAATTGGTTAAAAATTAGTTTGAATTTGTCCGGTTCGAGGGCAACGTAGTTGTGAGCGATATGACCATGAATCTACGCCAATTTTCCGTTGTGCGGTTTGAAGTTTGCAGAATGCAATTGAGGTACAAAGTTTCCAGCTCATCGTTTGCTTCATAGTTCGCTGTTTGCGGTCAAGGTTCTTAAAAATGTTAAAAGAAACGATAAAAGGTTGCCCGTTCAAGTTTAAATGGGTAAATTTTATAGTATTTTTTTCGTTATTTATTTTTATTTATTTATTTTAACAGCAAACTTACTAAATTGGAGTTTGAAAGTTGAGTTTCACCAGCGTTCACTTTTCGCAGCATTGGTAAACTGTTACCAATACCATACAATGCAGTCATAAGGCTCAAACACGGTGGAATCACCTTGAGCCTGGTCCAACCTGTTCACATTGTTCGAATTTAGCTCAAATTTTATAGTTTATATAAAGTTTTAGAATTGAAATCGGAGAATTTAGAGCTGATACAACGGACCGGTGTGAAACCACTTTTAAAAAAGTTTGAGCATCTGTGTTGAACAGTTTTAGGTATTGTGTGATGTTGACAACTTGCACATCCCTAGTAAATTAATGGAGTGAATATCTGCAGTCTTCAGAACCGGTTGCAAGTTGATTAAATCCATTGAAGTGTTATGCAAATACAATGACCAATTAATATAATGTGGAACAGGAACAGATGAGAAAAACAATAAGGCTCCATTCCAGGTTCCGAATTCAGGCTCCATTCCAGGTTCCGGATTCAGACTCCATTCCAGGTGCCCGATGCAGGATCCATTCCAGGTCACAGATTCAGGCTCCATTCCAGGTTCCGGATTCAGGCACCATTCCAGGTGCCCGATTCCGGATCCATTGCAGGTCACAGATTCAGGCTCCATTCCAGGTTCGGATTAAGGCTCCATTCCAGGTGCCCGATGCAGGATTCATTCCAGGTCACAGATTAAGGCTCCATTCCAGATGCCCAATGCAGGATCCATTCCAGGTCCCTGATGCAGGATCTATTCCAGGTCACAGATTCAGGCTCCATTCCAGGTGCCTGATGCAGGATCCATTACAGGTGCCTGATGCAGGATCCATTCCAGGTCCCTGATGCAGGATCCATTCCAGGTCCCTGATGCAGGATCTATTCCAGGTCACAGATTCAGGCTCCATTCCAGGTGCCTGATGCAGGATCCATTCCAGGTGCCTGATGCAGGATCCATTCCAGGTTCCAGATTCAGGCTCCATTCCAGGTCCCTGATGCAGGATCCATTCCAGGTGCCAGATGAAGGCTCCATTCCAGGTGCCTGATGCAGGATCCATTCCAGGTCCCTGATGCAGGATCTATTCCAGGTCAAAGATTCAGACTCCATTCCAGGTGCCTGATGCAGGATCCATTCCAGGTGCCCGATGCAGGATCCATTCCAGATGCCCGATGCAGGATCCATTCCAGGTCCCTGATGCAGGATCCATTCCAGGTCCCTGATGCAGGATCTATTCCAGGTCACAGATTCAGGCTCCATTCCAGGTGCCTGATGCAGGATCCATTCCAGGTCCCTGATGCAGGATCCATTCCAGGTCACAGATTCAGGCTCCATTCCAGGTGCCTGATGCAGGATCCATTCCAGGTGCCTGATGCAGGATCCATTCCAGGTCCCTGATGCAGGATCTATTCCAGGTCAAAGATTCAGGCTCCATTCCAGGTGCCTGATGCAGGATCCATTCCAGGTGCCCGATGCAGGATCCATTCCAGATGCCCGATGCAGGATCCATTCCAGGTCCCTGATGCAGGATCTATTCCAGGTCACAGATTCAGGCTCCATTCCAGGTGCCTGATGCAGGATCCATTCCAGGTGCCTGATGCAGGATCCATTCCAGGTTCCAGATTCAGGCTCCATTCCAGGTGCCTGATGCAGGATCCATTCCAGGTTCCAGATTCAGGCTCCATTCCAGGTCCCTGATGCAGGATCCATTCCAGGTTCCAGATTCAGGCTCCATTCCAGGTCCCTGATGCAGGATCCATTCCAGGTTCCAGATTCAGGCTCCATTCCAGGTCCCTGATGCAGGATCCATTCCAGGTTCCAGATTCAGGCTCCATTCCAGGTTCCGGATGCAGTATCCATTCCAGGTCAAAGATTCAGGCTCCATTCCAGGTCCCCAATGCAGGTTTCATTCACTTGTTTATTATAGCCTAGAGTATGAGAGTGAAGTTCTGCACAGTGCCACACACGGAAGATACTGTCCACAGTCCACAAGGAACAACAGCAGCAGGGCCAGCGGTTGAGTCGAATCCTGCTTGCAGAAGCCACCCCGGCTTTTTGGATTTATCTCCTGGAATCAATGGGTTGCATGAATCATTTTACCTGATCCCCAGATTTAATGGGAGGAATATGAGCTAGACTGGGGAGGAGATTGCGTTCTTCAACCTCCAGTCATGGGTGTAGAAGTTTCTTAGAGTCCCGATGAGTGAACATTTGTCAGAGAATGTTGCAGCCATAATAGAAGAGGATAATGATCCAAGAAGGTGCGGTAGATGACTGCATCATCTTAGTATGCATTGAGTCCTAGGGCTAGATTTACTAAGCTGCGGGTTTGAAAAAGTGGGGATGTTGCCTATAGCAACCAATCAGATTCTACCTGTCATTTTGTTGAAGGTACTAAATAAATGACAGCTGGAATCTGATTGGTTGCTATAGGCAACATCCCCACTTTTTTAAACCCGCAGCTTAGTAAATCTAGCCCCTAGTAACCTTTTCGCACTATGGGGTCTATTTATTAAGCCATAAACCATGCGGAATCTGCTTTTTCTGCACGGTTTTTGGCATATCATAGATATCTCCTGCATTAGGCTAAGTTTCACATGTTGAGTTATACTGAAACCCCTTCCAGCAGCCCCCGGCAGTACGATCGGGCAAGAAGTTGGGTTTGGCTGTGTTTATTGGTAGCTGACGGCAGCTCAGCTCGATAAATCAGAGAACAGGAGTTAAGATATTGTTTTACATTTTGCTAACAGAAACATTTCGTACCAATGGCAATTCAGAATACAATGTATTTATTGATGTTGTTATTTACCGTCTAACATCAAGTTCCAACTGTTAAATTTACATGTAATTATTATTGTTAGTGTTCTTAGTTTTCTAACCTGTTATTAGCGCAGTAATCTGCTAGGTCTAACGAATTGACATAATCGCTCCTCAGGTTTATTACAACTGGTTTTAACATGTCAGTAAAATGAATGCATGGCGTGTGCAACTTTATAATATCTACTGCAGATGAATACTTTGTAAAATACAGTCTTATATTGTTCACGCCGTGATGTCAGAGCAGGTTGATTATAAGGATATATTTGACAGCTCTCTGTAACAGTATAGCTACGGCTGCACACCATTGTAGAGGGGAACTTTCCATTCCCCTCTAATTTTATTTTATCAGAAATTAAAAACAACTATTAACTGTATAATATTTTTTTTTAAAATAATTGTTTTCAATTCTAAAACTTTTTTAAATAATTTTTTTACATTATTTACATAAATTAAGATTACTTCGATGCGTACAGGACAAACACTGCGTTTAGTATATTTCGTTGCTTACAGTTGTACTGTGGTAGCTACTGCCAAGCACATATAATTTGTAATTCAAAGACTACGTCGTGTCGATCATCACTATCATCCGGCATTTATACCAGCCCTTTAGCAAGTGTAAAGGATCAGGCTGAAAACAATCGTACTTACAACACATACAGAACGTGAATCGGCCACATCTGCATTGAAACTAGAGATGCTCAGGCTCAGTTTTCTGAAAATCGAGCCCACCCAAACTTAGGGGATCCGAGTAGGCTCGCAAGCCGGCTCGGTATCTCCGTGCATCCTTGGATCTGAATCGAAGCAAAACGTCATTGTTGCATTGTCGGATCTCGTGGGTTTTGGATTCAATAAGCACCTCCCTCCCCAGGAGATCCAGCGCCATTGCTCACACAGAAACAGGAGGGATAGCAGTGTTCATGTCACTCTCCAGTCTCCAGCGCCATTGCTCACACAGAAACAGAGGTAGCAGTGTTCATGTCACTCTCCAGTCTCCAGTGACATTGCTCACACAGAAACAGAGGTAGCAGTGTTCTTGTCACTCTCCAGTCTCCAGTGACATTGCTCGCACAGAAACAGGGGTAGCAGTGTTCTTGTCACTCTCCAGTGACATTGCTCGCACAGAAACAGGGGTAGCAGTGTTCTTGACACTCTCCAGTCTCCAGTGACATTGCTCGCACAGAAACAGGGGTAGCAGTGTTCTTGTCACTCTCCAGTCTCCAGTGCCATTGCTCACCCAGAAACAGGGGTAGCAGTGTTCTTGTCACTCTCCAGTCTCCAGTGACATTGCTCGCACAGAAACAGGGGTAGCAGTGTTCATGTCACTCTCCAGTCTCCAGTGAAATTGCTCACACAGAAACAGAGGTAGCAGTGTTCTTGTCACTCTCCAGTCTCCAGTGACATTGCTCAGTGCCATTGCTTACACAAAAACAGGGGTAACAGTGTTCTTGTCACTCTCCAGTCTCCGGTGACATTGCTCACACATAAACAGAGGTAGCAGTGTTCTTGTCACTCTCCAGTCTCCGGTGACATTGCTCACACATAAACAGAGGTAGCAGTGTTCTTGTCACTCTCCAGTCTCCAGTGACATTGCTCACACAGGAACAGAGGTAGCAGTGTTCTTGTCACTCTCCAGTCTCCAGTGACATTGCTCGCACAGAAACAGAGGTAGCAGTGTTCTTGTCACTCTCCAGTCTCCAGTGATATTGCTCACACAGAAACAGAGGTAGCAGTGTTCTTGTCACTCTCCAGTCTCCAGTGACATTGCTCACACAGAAACAGAGGTAGCAGTGTCGTATATAAATTGCCTGCAATAGCGCTCATTGGCCTAATGTCAGGTTATTGACACCTGCACTACTGAATCGCAGCAAAAATGCTACGTAACCGGACAGACGTCCAAACTTGAATCGGGCTCATTATGTTTATTAGTGCATGTTGATATGTTTATGTCTTCATATATCCGTGTATGTTTCTAAATCTATTTATATGTATATAATGCTATGTTTGCATTTGTGTATATGTGTAGCAATGTGTACATCTATAGCCATGCACCATATATGCATATTCAAGAGGGTATTATAATAAAATAATGTGCCACTCAATATAATAAAGGGAGCTCAATGGCCTCTGTGATACAGCTTGGCCTGTAGCCTTATGCTCTTTTCAGGTCAAGGAATTCTCAGTGACTTCTAATAATGTTTTCTTGTAATATGTTTTATGGTAGAGTTACCTTACACCCATTATAACACAAAATAACATGAACATATGTATCATATTCTGTAAAAGGTCTCCTTATATTTGTAGAGCAGAGATATCCCTCCTGTCACATACACCGATCAGCCTCAACATTAAATCCACTGACAAGTGAATAGAATAACATTGATTATCTCGTTACAATGGTACCTGTCAAGGGTTGGGATATATTAGGGAACAAATGAACAATCAGTTCTTGACGTTGATGTGTTGGAAGTAGAAAAAATGGGCAAACGTAAGGATCTGAGCGACTTTGACAAGGGCCATATTGTGATTGTTAGACGACTGGGTCAGAGCATCTCCACAACGGCAGGTCTTGTGGGGTGTTCCCGGTATGTAGTGGTTAGTACCTACCAAAAGGAAGGACAACCAGTGAACTTGCAATAGGGTCATGGGCACCCAAGGCTGATTGATGCGCGTGGGAAGTGAAGACTAGGCTGTCTGATCCAATCCCACATAGAGCTACTGTAGTACACATTGCTGAAAAGGATAATGCTGGTTATGATAGAAAGGTACAAGGGAAAGAGAAGAGAAGAAATGATCAAGTGGGGCACTCAAAAATGAACCCTAAGTTTCGATTATAATATATGTATATTGATTACTGTAAAATACTTCTTTATTGATATTCATTAAAACATTCTCATAGCGAAATATAAAAGGTGCCGTCCACATGATGTAAAAGAAAACTGATTTATCAGACCAGGCCACCTTCTTCCATTGCTCCATGGTCTTGTTCTGGCGCTCATGTGCTCTTTGTAGAAGCTTTCGGCAGTGGTTCTGGCTACGCTGCCCCATACACAGCAAGTTGCGATGCTCTGTGTTTCCTGACACCTTTCTATCATAATTGATTTAACTCAAAAGGGAAAAACCGCACCGGGTGGTTCATATAATTCCTCAATGATATATCAATCCTATCTAATGGCATCGTCCATAAAGATTGAGGATCGGTGCACCCGATCATTAATACATTGTAAATCAAGACACAAGGGAAAGAGAAGAGAAGAAATGATCAAGTGGGGCACTCAAAAATGAACCCTAAGTTTCGATTATAATATATGTATATTGATTACTGTAAAATACTTCTTTATTGATATTCATTAAAACATTCTCATAGCGAAATATAAAAGGTGATAAATGGATGAAACTGGTGAAATACAGCAACTGATAAAAAGACAAACTAAAATTTGTCTTGCCGCGTTGCTACTCTCCTATACCACTGTACTATTATGAGTTATAATGTGTATTGTCAATATTACATCTCCGTGGTTAATATATTCCTGGACATTCAATATACAGTTATACTAAATATCTAACCTCTAATGATGAGAGTATAAATGAATATAATACCCCCTAAGTAATAGAACAGATATCTATCAAGGGTTTAAGAAAACTGGTGTGATTACCATATACCAGTTAGTAGTTGAAATCCAATGGTTATCACATATAAACCATATATTAGGTTTATATGTGATAACCACGGAGATGTAATATTGACAATACACATTATAACTCATAATAGTACAGTGGTATAGGAGAGTAGCAACGCGGCAAGACAAATTTTAGTTTGTCTTTTTATCAGTTGCTGTATTTCACCAGTTTCATCCATTTATCACCTTTTATATTTCGCTATGAGAATGTTTTAATGAATATCAATAAAGAAGTATTTTACAGTAATCAATATACATATATTATAATCGAAACTTAGGGTTCATTTTTGAGTGCCCCACTTGATCATTTCTTCTCTTCTCTTTCCCTTGTGTCTTGATTTACAATGTATTAATGATCGGGTGCACCGATCCTCAATCTTTATGGACGATGCCATTAGATAGGATTGATATATCATTGAGGAATTATATGAACCACCCGGTGCGGTTTTTCCCTTTTGAGTTAAATCAATTATGATAGAAAGGTGTCAGGAAACACAGAGCATCGCAACTTGCTGTGTATGGGGCAGCGTAGCCAGAACCACTGCCGAAAGCTTCTACAAAGAGCACATGAGCGCCAGAACAAGACCATGGAGCAATGGAAGAAGGTGGCCTGGTCTGATAAATCAGTTTTCTTTTACATCATGTGGACGGCAGGTTGTGTGTACATCGTTTACTTGGGGATGAGATGGCACCAGGATGCACTATGGGAAGAAGGCAGCCGGCGGAGACAGTGTGACTCTCTGGGCAATGTTCTGCTGGGAAACCTGGGGTCCTGGCATTCACGTGGATGTTACTTTGACACGTGCCACCTACATAAACATTGTTTCACACCAAGTACACCCCATCATGGCAGCAGTAGTCCCTGATGGCAGTGCCCTCTTTCAGCAGGATAATGTGCTCGGCCACACTGCAGTAAAAATTCAAGAATGGTTTGAGGAACGTGACAGAGTTCAAGGTGTTGACTCGGCCTCCAAATTATCCAGCTCTCAATCCGAACAAATATCTGCCGGATGTGCTGGAAACATAAGTCCCAGCCATGGAGGCCCCACCTCACAACTTACAGGACTTAAAGGATCTGCTGCTAACATCTTGGTACCAGATACCACAGGACACCTTCAGAGGTCTTGTGTAGTCCATGCCTCAACGGGTCAGAGCTGTTTTGGCAGCATGAGGGGGACATACACAATATTAGGCAGGTGGTTTTAATGTTGTTCGGTGTACAGTATATTCTTATACTGGTTAGCAGAGATGTCACTTGTATCACGTGACTTATTCTGAGAGTGTCCAATGGTTGTATAACTGTCAGTAAAGGTAAAACACAGCTGATATTAGGATCATCTTATGCAAGAGATTAGTTTTGTTTCAAATTAAACATTTGTATTATAATGAATTTACTTTCTTACCGTAAAATAAAAAAGATGTTGTGTCTCGTCTAAGCACAATCTGCCATTTGCTATTAGATGGTCACAGAATTTCCCGATGAATTCTAATACCCTTATATTTTCCTGTAAGGGATACATTATTCCATTTAAATATGACTAAAGTGTATGTACATAGGACTTTAGAAAGCGTGTACGTTACTGAGTGCTATCATTCCTGATTTTGATGGGTTGTTTTATTCTGTCCTGTGAATACATTCTTTCTAAAATCTATACCTTATACACATATAAATGGAGTATTAGATAACCCTGCATTGGGGTGTCCTGTACACCATTACATAGCCCCTTTCAGTGTGGCATTACCCAATCGCTGGTGTCACACGGGCATCATGAAAGTGGCACTTCTCCAGCCAACAAAATGCTCTCAGGGTTTAAATTGCTGCTTGAGAAGTACTGAGTTTAACAGGCTGAGTGCATTTAAAGTGTCGAAAAGCAATTTTCAGCATTTGTTTCTTGTGGAGTAAAGCTCAGAAGTGAAATGACTGATTTTTCGACATTTTAAACACAGCATGTGATGGGGGCCACGGGAATGCTGATCCCCACGAGGCCGTATGTTACCTGAAGATCTCGGCCTCTGCATTGCAGCATTTTTGTTACAACCTGAACGCTTAAGAAAATGCATTAAGGTTTATGATGAGCTCTGGTAGCCCTTTTATGCTTAATTTTTAAAGCTGTCCCACAAGCCCCCGGGGTGACCCCGTCCCATTAATGGTTGTATCTATTTCCTACTTGCCAACTCTCCCGGAATGTCAGGGAGACTCCCTGAAATAGGGGTGATCTCCCTCACTCCCTGAAGAGTCTGGCATTCTCCCTGATGCTGAGCCAGTACAAGACCTGGTTGGCTTCGCCATCTGTGGCATGATGACACAGTTCAGAAATTGTGTCCTATGTCCATGTATTGATGCCTGTGGAGGTGGCCATTTTCAAGGAGACCAAGATTTAATCAAAGACTGACAGGTAAGACAACATGACTTCAGTAATGGAGACAGAAACGTAAAAGACACTTCAGTCTCTAGAGATTCATTAGCTGCTTTTCTTTAGATAGATAAGTGGCGGGGGGGGGGGTTTAATGTCGCAAATATTGCTTCATCTTAGCCCCGCCCCCTGCTGTAATTGTCCACAATTGTGACAATTGTTCATTTCAAAATGATGCAATTTGTCAAGCCCCGTCTGTCACGATCGGACTTGGAGATGCCGCCGACTGGTATTGATTCTACTAGACAGGAAGGCGTGGAGTCTAACGTACCCCCGGTATTTACCAGGGACCCCCGCAAGGGGGTATGGGCTTGGCTGCGTGGGGAACGCAGGTCGCGGTCCTTCAAGCTAGCTAACAGTGCCGCAGGAATAGTCGTGCGGTCCGGGTAGTAGCCAAACGATACACAAGGGTGATTCAGAGGGAAGGTCGGGAGCAAAGCCAAAGGTCAGAATCCGAGAAACGAAGAAGCCAAATCGCTGCACAGAGAATGGTCAGGAACAAGCCGGGAGTCAAACACCAAAGGACACAAAATATGGGAGCAGGATACAAGCGCTGGAGAAAGGTGAAATCAATACTCTGGCACCAGGAAAGGAAAAGGAGGAGCCTTATATAGTAGGGCACTGGCCCTTATAGGTAGCCTGAGACGGTCAGGTGCTCCTGACCGCCGATATAGCAGTGAGAAGCGTCCTGTTACTTAGCAACGGGACGCGGCTACTGCGCATGCGCGCCTGGCGGAACCCGGAAGTCCATCGGAGAGGACAGACGTCCGTTCACGACACCTGGCATGGTGCGGGAGTGCTGCCTGACACCACCCCTGCAGGGCCACCTCCCCCGGGATCTCCCTGAAGCCAACGAGGAAAAGTTGGCAAATATTATCTATTTTCTCTTTGTTTTGTATGATTTCCTTGCGCCCCAGCCATGTGATTACTCTTTAACTCATTTTTATTGATAATTCAAAGAGCAGTGCGGCCAGATCGCTGGATGATCCCTTCTAAGGGTACCTGTGAGTGATATCTGCTATAGATCTTGGAGTCACTGTAATAAGTTTGTAAGGGTGATTTACCAAGCTGTAAAACTGCAGGACAGCAGCGCGATCACATGTCCAGTTTGTGCGAAAGCTCCCACTTTTACCCAAAGCGTATGGATTAGGGCAGCGATGGCCAACGAGTGGCCCTATGGCCACACGCAGCCCTCTGAGCCTACACTCACAGCCCACAGATCCTTCTTCTTTTATTGTCAGGTTTGTTATACTCTGTAGCATTTGTTTAAAATGCTGCTGATACGTTATTACAGATTGGTGTCTCTTTCTTTCATTACATGTATTGTTTTATTACTGAGAGTTAGGCTGGTTACATACTACAAGGTTTTCAGACGATCGGGCCAATCAAATGATAAATGGCCATTCGGCTCAATATCGTGTTAGTGTGCACGCTGCAGCGATGAACGATTATAGTTCCAAAGCTCATCGTATGGTTTCATTTGATTTTTAATCTGGACTAAAAATCTCGTTCAACGATGGAACGATGACGTTCCAATCCTGCAGTGTGTAAGCGCTCAGGACCGGCAGTGTCCATAGATCTCTATGGAGTGCGCAGAGTCAGGATATTTTCAGCTGATGGTTATGACTGATGAAGAGCACAGAGCTGACGGTAATCGTGTAAAACGTGTACAGTGTGTGCACAGGAGTCAGCATGCTGAGCGGGACTCTGCCTCTAGACCAGGGGTCAGGGAACTTTTTTACTTTTTTCCCCAAAATATATTTAGATACGCCGACGTTACCCCCTTGATTTGAAAGGAAGTAAATCACATATTATTATTGGAATTCAAAATTTTATTGAATCTATTCAAAATTTCTTTGAAAGCTTTAACTTCAAAACTTCAGGTTTTGGAGAAATTATGTTGCTTCATTTATGATACGAGAGCATCAATATTGGGGCATTTTGATGTCAGAGCAATTTGGATACAGTCTTCAGCGTCCAATCGATTTTTCTCTGCTTTGTTTTTATCTTCATTTGAGTGGAAAATCCTTGTTCGCAAAGGTAGGTTGTTGCAAAAGGCAGCAACTTTTGACGGCCTCCTCATGTGCAATTTTGATGCCTTTACAGCGGTTGACATCCAAAAATATGACAGATCTGCTTTGTTTTCAAATGTAAAATGTGCTTCATTATTGCATTGAAGCTCAAGAAGTGCCTCTACCAAACCTTGAGGCTCTTCTGGTACAACAGCAATTTCACATTTAAAGGGGTTACAAGCCAACTGACAGCATGTGAATCGGCAGCATTACCCCCGGGAATTTCATTTTTACACCATTTGGGCTAATTTACCCCTGTTCCCTGACCACTGCTCTAGACGGACGCCTGCCCCCTTTTGATGCCCGCAAGCTTGGTATTCCGTCACATAGCGACAAGAGACTCTCTCTTCCTGTTTAGCAGTTGGTTGCGTTCTTACCGACGAAAATTTCAGCACCAATTAGCAAACACTTCCCTCTATTTAAAGATCACTTGATTCTTACCTCTTCACCTCTCTTTCTATTATCTCTTTTTACCCCCATTGTGTGGACCCACCTTCCCCCTTTCTCTTTTTTTTTTTTTTTCCTCTGAGACCCTTCCTCCCCCTCCCCCCTTCTTTTTCTTTTTCTCCCCTTCTTTTCTCTTCCCATATAATGGAAAATACCAATAACTTGTATAATTCTGAGAAATCCCTTAGGGAACCTAGAGGGTACCTTGGTTCAATAACAACGTCTCCTAGCTGGAACGTACAAGATACAAATTTTTCAGATTTTGATTATTAATATCTTTTTCGCTTCTGTCTGTACTCTTATAGTTGTATACTTGATCTGTTGATACTCTGGTACTGTATGTATGGGCAACACTGTGGCTCAGTGATTAGCACTTCTGCCTCACAGCACTGGGGTCATGAGTTCAATTATCGACCATGGCCTTATCTGTGTGGAGTTTGTATGTTCTCTCCGTGTTTGCGTGTGTTTCCTCCGGGTGCTCCGGTTTCCTCCCACACTCCAAAAACATACTAGTAGGTTAATTGGCTGCTATTAAATTGTCTTTCTTGGTCTGTGTGTGTGTTAGGGGATTTAGATTGTAAGCTCCAATGGAGCAGGGACTGATGTGAGTGAGTTCTCTGTACAGTGCTGCGGAATTAGTGGCGCTATATAAATAAATAGATGATGATGGTGATGTATGTAAACCCCAAATCCCCAAATGCAATGTATTATTAATCCCTTTTTCTTTTTTGTACTCTCATTTTTATTGTTGTTGTGGAAAATAAAAGATTTAAAGAAGAGAAAAAAGATCACTTAGACACCATTAGGAGTATTTGGTCTTCAGCCTTGCTCCAGCGTTTGTTCCCGTGTATCTTGCTCATTTGGATTCTGACCTCGGCTTGTTCCTGAACTCTCCTCTTGTTCCTGATACTGGCTTAGAGTGATTTCATGGTTCTGACCATTCTCCTGCTTCTGATTTCGGCTGTGATAGTCTCTCTGGTTTTGACCTGGTTGAAAACCAGGAGTGTGTTAGACTCCGCGCCTCAGTACTCAGTAGCGCCAACTGCTGGTAGGTGTCACCATCTTCATCCTCGTGGTTGTGACATCAAGATGGCGATCTGCACCTTGTGACGGAATTTACTGGTGGAAAAAGGAGACTTGTTTGCGGGTCATGATATTCAAAGGAAGGAAAAGGAAAGGTTAAATTTACTGAAGGAACAGGACCGTCACCCCCATGAGGTAAGGTGAGATCCTTGGCTCAGGCCGGGTCCACTTTAGGGGCACTAGGGATGAGGTTCGTACCTAGCCTCCCTGTCCTCATTTCCCGCAGCTCGCAGGTCAGTGGCCACTATGCTGTAATTGTTTTCAAAAAAAGCTCAGAGTGACCCAATTATCTTGCACCCTCCCAGCAGTCACTGCATACCTCCGAACCATCCTGATTTCAGTGGGACAATCCCGATTTTAAGTATCTGTCTCGTTGTCCCATCCAGGGGCATGTTTGTCCTGTGGGTGGGGGTGTTTGTCCTGTGGGTGGGGGTGTTGGGGGGAAGAGAGGTAGCTAATGGGCAGCCTAGCACTTTACAGCGATAAGAAGCACTCCGGGAGTGTGGCAACGCCCCTTCAAGACGTGACCATGTCCCCATTGTGGTGTGGCCACACCCCCAACCTGGAGCCTGGGACTTGCAAGTTGGGAGGTATGGTCACTATAGCATGATGACTGACAGCATGAGCGAGCTGGGCGCACGATCTGTGAGTTGTATATATATGACAGTACAGTAGCACAGTGGTTAGTAATGCTGCCTCACAGCACTTTGGGCCATGGGTGCTTGTTTCCTCCCACTGCCAAGGTAATTTAATTCTGATGAATTTGACCCCAATGTGTGTTACTTGTTCCCAGTCACACCTCTTGTGCTGTACCCTAGGGGGTAAATATATCAAGCTCCAAATTTCTGACGGGTTTGAAAAGTGGAGATGTTGCCTATAGCAACCAATCAGATCCTAGCTGTCATTTAGTAGAATGTACTAAATAAATGATAACTAGAATCTGATTGGTTGTTATAGGCAACATCTCCACTATTCAAAACCATCGGAAACTCGCAGCTTGATACATTTACCCTAGGAGTAGTATTGCACAGCGCTGTGTAAAATGATTAGCGCTATATAAATAAACACTAATATAGTATCTTCTGTAGGTGGACTTTAACCTCCAAAAAATGGTTACTTTGCCTTTTAGAAGCACCTATCGATTATTTTAAACAACAGCTATGGGACAATAAAATGGATTGGAGATAAAAGAGGACAGGAGAGAATGACGAAAAAACACAGAATCACAAACATTTTTTCTATTTATAATGTAAATAGTACATATTTTTCTAATACATGTAATCACTATTTGTAATCATAATGTTGCGAGAGAAAACACTGGTCTGCCCGCTGTGTGGTTCTACCCTCAGTGCCTGTTAGTTCTGTCTCTTTAATTATATCTCCTTCATTGACTTTCATTTTTTCATTTAAAATAAAGGTTTCAGACATTCTCTATGCGCTCAGAGAGCAATATTTTAAGGATGACATTGCTGTCTTCTCACAAGATGATCTTGACATTGGAATTTATTACTGTATTATAAAACAATCTAAGTGTATGGAATATCTGTAGCCAAACCAAGAAATCGCCAGCATTACCATGCCAGCCTGCGAGAATCTCCGCTGTGTGTCTTTGTCATTTAATTGTAGAATTAACAGAATGAAAATACAGATCAGACGCTCAAAGTCTAGAAAAAGTGAATCGTTATATTTTATATTTAACTGTGGGTGGTTTACTGTATTAAATGGTTTTCAAACTTTAGACAATTTTAATTTAATAGTTTATGTGCGCTTTTGGCATTTTTTACTGATAGCACACCCTCGTGCAACTTTTACTACATGTATTGCTTTCTGGCTCTTTTGTATTTTTCTCCAAGTCAGATTTATTTTTTTTCACCTTGGACAGAACTGTAAAATGTTCTCTGGATATAACTATATCCAATGCATAGAGAAGATGAGCAGTGTCATATCCAAGGGAAGAAGAAGAAGAGGAGGAGGAGGAATAGGAAGAAGAGGAAGAGAATGTGAAGGAAGAGGTCGAGTAAGATTAGGAGCAGGAGGAGGAGTAGAATAGTGAGAAGGAAGAGGAGAATAATGAGTAGAAGAAGGATTAGGAGGAGGAGGAGGAGGAGGAGGAAAAGAGTGAGGACAAAGAGAATTAGGAATAGGAAAAGGAGAAGAGGAGGAGGAAGAGAAGGAAAATAATGAGTAGTCGGAGGATTAGGAGATGGAGGCAGAGGAAAATGAGGAGGAGGATTAGGAGGAGGAGGAGGAATATAATGAGTAGGAGGAGGATTAGGAGAAGGAGGCAGAGGAAAAGTAGGAGGAAGATTAGGAGGAGGAGGAGGATGATTAGGAGGAGGATTAGGAGGAACAGGACAAGGAGGATTAGGAATAGGACGAAGAGGAGGAGGAATAAAATGAGGAGGAGAAAGAGGAGGAGGAAGAGGAGTAACATAATGAGTAGGAGGAGGATTAGGAGAAGGAGGCAGAGGAAAAGGAGGAGGAGGATTAAGAGAAGGAATAGGAGGAGGAGGAGGAGGAGGATTAGGAGAAGGAGGCAGAGGAAAAGTAGGAGGAAGATTAGAAGGAGGAGGAGGATGATTAGGAGGAGCAGGACAAGGAGGATTAGGAATAGGAGGAAGAGGAGGAGGAATAAAATGAGGAGGAGAAAGAGGAGGAGGAAGAGGAGGATTATAATGAGTAGTAGGAGGATTAGGGGAAGGAGGCAGAGGAAAAGGAGGAGGAGGATTAAGTTGAGGAATAGGAAGAGGAGGAGAAAGACTAGGTTTAGGAGGAGGATGAGAATGAGGAGGATTAGGACAAGGAGGATTAGGAGAAGGAGGCAGAGGAAAAAGAGGAGGAAGATTAGGAGGAGGAATAGAAAGAGGAGGAGGAGGAGGATTAGGAGAAGGAGGAGAATGAGGAGGATGAGGGGGACAAGGGGAATTAGGAATAGGAGGAGGAGGAAGGGGAGAAAGAGGAGGAAGAATAGGATGAGGAGGATTAGAGGGAGGAGAAAGAGGAGGAAAATAATGAGTAGGAGGAGGATTAGGAGAAGGAGGCAGAGGAAAAGGAGGAGGAGGATTAAGAGGAGGAAGAGGAGGAGAAAGACTCGGTTTAGGAGGATAATGAGAATGAGGAGGATTAGGAGGAGGAGGAGGAATATAATGAGTAGGAGAAGGATTAGGAGAAGGAGGCAGAGGAAAAGGAGGAGGATGATTAGGAGGAGGAATAGGAAGAGGAGGATGAGAAGTAGAATGAGGAGGAGGAGGAGAATGAGGAGGAAGAATAGGATGAGGAGGAGGAAGAGGAGGAAAATAATGAGTAGGAGGAGGATTAGGAGAACGAGGCGGAGGAGGAAGAGAAGGAGGAGAAGTGGAATGAGGAGGAGGATTAGGAAAAGGAGGAGAAGGACGAGGAGGATAAAAATCCCTGATAAATACACAGATGGAAGCCAGAACAATGGTACCAACCAAAATCATATAGCCATTACTTAAACTCCAACATTTTTATATAAAACAGCAAAAAGGAATTATACTTCACAACTAAGATATATATATATATATATATATATATATATATGTGTGTTTCTAAATGTGGCCACGCAGGGTGATTGGATCATTATCTGGAGATTGGGCCTGTGTGTGTGGCCATCTTCCAATTGTGCTAACAGAACCCCTGTGAGGTCCAGAAGTGATCCGACCACAGAGCCCAGAGCACCGGACACATGTGGCAAAATGCGAAAGTCGTCCCATCTTTCAGCTGGTGTCACGAAAGGAGATAACAACGTGGTGTCGCGCACAACATCATTATAGTGACATTAATAATAATGCATAATTAGAATATTGTCACCATACTATTAAACTATCATAAGCATAAAACTCAAAGCTGAAGCCATTTCTACATTCTATTTCAATTAGATCAGTTTGAATTATTCTGTAACAATTAACTGATATAGGAAAAATATAATTTCATATTTGTCTGTATCTGTGAGTTACTGTGGTGGGAAGAATAGTGAGTGTAATATGGCAGAATACCGAGGATGTGGGTTTAATAAGCAATATATTATTTTCTGCCTTCCAGACATAGCTGTGTGATTCTGAGCAAGAGCTGTCAGTTCTCGAGATCCTCTGCATTTCATTACATTATATACATGTCTTTCCTTCACTGACATCCACGCAGTACATCAGGCGACAGGGTATCTCAGGATTTCAACTCTGGCTGGATGTTATAATTGGGATAAGAGAACTCTCCGCACTAGATATCAACAGTACTCATAGCAGGTCCCCTATATTATTATATATTAGACAGTATGTAATTACTATGTAATAGTTTGCTCCCTCGGTAGTATACGTAGATTCAGAATAAAGGGTAAAGAACTACTATTTTATCTAATTTGCTAATAGGTCCTTGTAACCAATATAATGTCTTCTCTGGACAAAAACGTAGTGTAAATAAAATTCAACTTTTATTACATATCCATAAAAACTAAAGTTTAAAAAGTAAAATATAACTAAATTAGTGGGTCATTAGTGGGTAGATTTGAGGTGTTATTTTCAGTCTCTTAATAAATTGTGTAACCGATGGGACCGGACCCCAACTGGCTGAAATTCCAAATAGAATAACTATGTAGTATTTCACTTTCTACTTTCAAAACTTGACGTGAGGAGGAGGAGTCAAAATGCTTTATCTCTTCAAAGCAGGCCTGTCCAACTTGCGGCCCTCCAGATGTTGTGAAACTACAAGTCCCAGCATGCCCTTCCAGCTATCAACAGGTTGTCTACTGGCAAAGCATGCTGGGGCTTGTAGTTTCACAACACCTGGAGGGCCGCAGGTTGGACAGGCCTGCTTTAAAGTATCAGATAAGAGATATATATGTTAATATGTAGTAAAAGTGACCAGTGCTAGTACGTCATTATGTATCTTCTTATTAGGACGTCCTAAAAATGTGAGTGTGGATGTTATAAGTCGATGTGACTGGGTCCCTCTTTTCTGACGGCCCCTCTTCATCCCCACACATATTGCGGGAACTGTTTTATTGCGCCCACTGTAAATGTAGATGTATATTTAAATGAACAACTAAAAAATATTGTTTAAAACAAAAAACACTGTGGATCATTGGTGAGCCAGGGATCCCGGCAAAATAAGACTGTCGCTCAATATTCCCAATTTAGGGGAGTGTAGAGAGGCAGCTCTGGGTGACCTCACAGCAGGGTGGTGATGAACCATGTGGGATCCAGCTGGAGGTGGTGTAGTACCGCCGTTCCTCTGGCCTCTAAGGCTGGGAATCGGAGGATCGGAGGACCACAGCACCTGAGGCTCCACCAATGGCACCGGATAGGTTGTAATAAACCTAAAAGGTGCCTAGAAACCCGTCTGGATGGGAAATATGGTGGTAAGATGACATCCCCCAGCCCAGACTCAGTGGCACCACGGCAGAATGGGGACACTGACTTTGTGTGGGCAAGAGGGAGATTTCCTCCGTCCACTATACAAAGTGAAAATAAAGTATCCAGACTGATCCTTGTTTACAGATAGGAGGATTGGTCTGGAATGGTTACAGTTGGGTGTTGCTGTGTCCCCTTCCAGTAATATTTGTCTAAACTGTAAAAAAGATGAACTTATAGCTCATGTAAAACTTAACATCATGACCTTCAAGTGTTGTGTGCAACAGAACAGCTCTTAAAGAGCACACTTTATTCCATTCCCTTGATGGTCTACGTTGAGTCCACACAGTAGTCCTCCTCCAGACACACAGTAGTCCTCATCCAGACACCCAGAAGTCCTCATCCAGACACTCAGCAGTCCTCATTCAGACACACAGTAGTCCTCATACAAATGCCCAGCAGTCCTCATCAAGACATACAGTAGTCCTCATCCACACACCCAGCAGTCCTCATCCAGACACACAGTAGTCCTTAGCCAGACACCCAGCAGTCCTCATCCACCCAGCAGTCCTCATCCAGACACTCAGTAGTCCTCATCCACCCACCCAGCAGTTTTCATCCACCAACCCAGCAGTCCTTATCCAGACACTCAGCAATCCTCATCCACCCACCCAGCAGTCCTTATCCACCCACCCAGCAATCCTCATCCAGACACCCAGCAGTCCTCATCCACCCACCCAGCAGTCCTCATCCACCCACCCAGCAGTCCTCATCCAGACACTCAGCAATCCTCATCCACCCACCCAGCAGTCCTCATCCAGACACTCAGCAGTCCTCATCCACTCACCCAGCAGTCCTCATCCTCCCGCCCAGCAGTCCTCATCCACCCACCCAGCAGTCCTCATCCAGTCACCCAGAAGTCCTCATCCTCCCACCCAGCAGTCCTCATCCAGTCACCCAAAAGTCCTCATCCAGACACTCAGCAGTCCTCATCCTCCCACCTAGCAGTCATCACCCACACACCCAGCAGTCCTCATCCAGACATACAGCAGTCCTCATCCAGACACACAGTAGTTCTCATCCACACACCCAGCAGTCCTCATCCTCCCACCCAGCAATCCTCATCCAGACACACAGCAGTCCTCATCCAGAGAGTCAGTAGTTCTCATCCTCCCACCCAGCAGTCCTCATCCAGACACTCAGAAGTCCTCATCCACCCACCCAGCAGTCCTCATCCAGACACTTAGCAGTCCTAATCCAGTGACCCAGCAGTCCTCATTCTCCCACCCAGCAGTCCTCATCCACCCACCTAGAAGTCATCATCCATACACTCAGCAGTCCTCATCCTCCCACCCAGCAGTCCTCATCCACACACCCAGCAGTCCTCATCCAGACATACAGCAGTCCTCATCCACACACCCAGCAGTCCTCATCCAGACACTCAGCAGTCCTCATCCACCCACCCAGCAGTCCTCATCCAGACACCCAGTAATCCTCATCCACCCACCCAGCAGTACTCATCCAGAGAGTCAGTAGTTCTCATTCACCCACCCTGCAGTCCTCATCCAAACACCCAGCAGTCCTCATCCACCCCACCCACCCAGCAGTCCTCATCCAAGCACTCAGCAGTCCTCATCCACCCAACTAGCAGTCCTCATCCAGTCACCCAAAAGTCCTCATCCTCCCACCTAGCAGTCATCATCCACACACCCAGCAGTCCTCATCCAGACATACAGCAGTCCTCATCCAGACACACAGTAGTCCTCATCCACACACCCAGCAGTCCTCATCCTCCCACCCAGCAGTCCTCATCCAGACACACAGCAGTCCTCATCCAGAGAGTCAGTAGTTCTTATCCTCCCACCCAGCAGTCCTCATCCAGACACTCAGAAGTCCTCATTCACCCACCCAGCAGTCCTCATCCAGTCACCCAGCAGTCCTCATCCAGAAACACAGCAGTCCTCATCCAGAGAGTCAGTAGTTCTCATCCTCCCACCCAGCAGTCCTCATCCAGTCACCCAGCAGTCCTCATCCAGACACACAGCAGTCCTCATCCAGAGAGTCAGTAGTTCTCATCCTCCCACTCAGCAGTCCTCATCCAGACACTCAGAAGTCCTCATCCAGTCACCCAGCAGTCCTCATCCAGTCACCCAGCAGTCCTCATCCACCCACCCAGCAGTCCTCATCCAGTCACCCAGCAGTCCTCATCCAGAAACACAGCAGTCCTCATCCACCCACCCATTATCTAGTCATTATCATAATCCAGTTACAGCTAGATAATGATGACTATAACTATAACATACAAAATACTGCAGACAGAAAATAAAAACATCCCAAAAATATTCACAGAACCGGCACACCGCGGAAAATCTTCTCTCTTGTCCGTCTGTGAGCTTGTTAGGCAATGGGTGTGTTCATTTAATATATCCCTAGAACAAGCGTCTTTTCCTGGCGACCTCGGGATTTACACCTGCAGAACAGCGACTTTCCCCTGTGTCTGTTCAAAGAGCACATTTCCCTGGCAGAGGCTTAGAAGCAACACGTGGATTCAAAATCCTCTAAGTGTTTCCTTTTAAGGGGAGAGAAGCAAATAGCCATTATGGAGACCATTATTGGAGGAGAATGTTCTTTCTGATTTTACAGCTGAGAGCTTAAAGGAAAGGATTCACTACACATAAGTGGGTGTGTATATATATATATATATATATATATATATATATATATATATATATATATATATATATGAAAGGTATAGGATCCTGTGCATTCACCTAAGATATTATTACTGCTATTGAATCTGTATTCTGTATTAAGCCTACTCTGTGTTAAAAACAGCGGATATTAGTGCTGCATATTGCAACACATGCTAAGTTGACCAATTCAGCCAATGTCTTCCCCTTCTGGACAGTCAGACACTAAACATGCATAGCTTTGCTATACATATTAACATGATCATCGCTATGCTTAAGTCTCAGGTGCATGCAGCTTTTAAAGCTATATACATCACAAGCAACAGCAATTGCATCCTGTACATAATGCAGATGGTGAAATGCGTGAGGTGTGTCTGTATGTTTTATTATCTGGCCGGAGACAACAGCCTTGGGGCAGAACTTCACTAGCAAAACAAAGAAACAAAATAAATACACAGTAATATCGTGATACAGATAGACTGTTACTAGATACAGTAACCCCTGTCTTATGGCCTTTTTCTTAATAGTCACAATGAGAATGCCAAATTTTAGCCAATGGGGGGTGTGCAAGACTCGACTCAGCAGCCTATTAGGAACATTTTAAAGAAAAAAAAATGCAGATGGCCCAGTGACCCAGCCCAAGGTTGCCAACTGTGTGACCGGCCCCGGGGCAAATGCCTCACTACCCCCTAGCCAAGGATGCCACTGGACATAAAGTAATCATTTGCTCAGTGTCCAGGCAGCATTACCCAAAATATTACATCTTATCTATTGCGGGGGGCGCGATCTGGGAAGTTGTTCTGCTCTCCCAGGAGCCTGGGAGGTCTCCCAGAAATGCGGGAGAGTAGGCAACTATGCGTTTAAGAAAAGCAGCTAATGAATCTGTAGAGACTGAAGTGTCTTTTACATTTCTGTCTCCATTACTGAAGTCATGTTGTCTTACCTGTCAGTCTTTGATTAAATCTTGGTCTCCATGAAAATGGCCACCTCCATAGGCATCAATACATGGACATAGGACACAATTTCTGAACTGTGTCATCATGCCACAGATGGCGAAGCCAACCACGTCTTGTACTGGCTCAGCATCAGGGAGAATGCCAGACTCTTTAGGAAGTGAGGGAGAACACCCCTATTTCAGGGAGTCTCCCTGACATTCAGGGAGAGTTGGCAAGTATGATATGATTTACAATATACTTAAGCATTATCTAATTAAATAAGAAACCTTGCAAAAATGTGTTTGTATACATACTTGTTTTAATTATGTCTTAACATACTGTAACAGCAGTCAGTTCTGCTGTACTAAATGGGTAGAATGTTATATCCACAAATATGTTATATCACATAAAAAATATATATAATTACACAAACCACAGGGCATAGTGATGACATTCAATCCCTAAAGATCTTTACTAACTTTATTATTGGTTTATCCAGCTTATAATTAGAAAATAAGTGGGAAAAGGAGAAACATTTACACAGTCACAGACAGAACTGTGCAATGATACAATGTAACAACTCAACATTCTAAAGCTCTTATCCTCTCCCACGTGATCCCAGACCACGCCCACTCCCTGGCACGCTCAACCACGTCGCCCCAGCAGCGTGCGGTCCTCTGACGTCACCGCGCTCCCTCACGTCCTTTCCTGTCCCCGTTAAAGGTCGCTGTGACCGGCGCCGTCTCCCCAGCTCTGACCCGCAACCATGTTGGCCTTGGCCGCCCGCTCCGCCGCCCTCTCCCCGTACCTGTCCGCCACCTCCTACGCCGTGGCCGGGCAGCTGAAGCCGCTGAGCTCCGGGGCGGTGCTGCGGGGGGAGAGAGTCCTGCTGGACGTGAGGAGGCCGTTCCTCAGCCGGGAGTCCCTGAGCGGACAGGCCCCCAGCGGGCCCCTGTGCGCCTCGGCCGGGATCAGCGGTGAGTGACTGGGGTGGGAGGAGTCTGTGGGTTCCAGGGCGTGCTGGGGCTTGTGGTTCACCACACTGCTGTGTGCTAGTGATGTTGTATTGTGCTCCCCCATGTATATGTATTTTCAGGCTGCACCCCTATTCCATGGTGTACCCCCCCGCCCCCCACCTACAGTATCACCTACTTTTACTGGACAGTGTATATGAGGCAGCATGCTGGCTCAGTGGTTAGCAATTCTGCCTCACAGCACTGGGGTCATGAGTTTAATTCCCGACCATGGCCTTATCTGTGTGGAGTTTGTATGTTCTCCCCATGTTTGCGTGGGTTTCCTCCGGGTGCTCTGGTTTCCTTCCACACTCCAAAAACCATACTGGTAGGTTAATTGGCTGCTATCAAGATTGACCCTAGTCTCTCTGTCTGTGTGTATGTTAGGGAATTTATATTGTAAGCTCTGATGGGGCAGGGACTGATGTGAATGAGTTCTCTGTACAGCGCTGCGGAATCAGTGGCGCTATATAAATAAATGATATGACCAAAAATGTGCTTTATGAGAGGATTAATATATAACAAACTATCTCACCCTGCACTTTAAAAGTATTTTTTTCTGCATTGATTTAAGGTCATTTATGTCTTGTGCCTGTGAATCTAAATGCACTTAATGTAGGTGCTGTTGCAAAAGAAATTTTGGTAAACTTTTTTTGTAACTTTTTTAAATTGCTGTCGGTTGTATCGGTGACTATTGCATAACAAATGGCAAATCTATCACATTCTACTTCTACATGAATGACCTTTTATATCAATGTCATGGTGTAGGGTGGTATAGTGTTAAGAGTTTGTCCTGTTTTGTTTTCACTGTTTAGGAGGAAGGTCACCTATATTGGAACAATGGTGTTTAAATCATATATCTTACTGTAGAGTTGACTGCTGTGGTAGTCTCTTCACCGATGCTGGTAAATCCGGCGCAGAGGATACCTACAAAAGAAATGATTTCAGAAGAGGACAAATATACACACTTACCTGATCAGCGACTGTCCAGATATCCGATTGTACCAGAACACTGACAGGAGCTTCTTTCGAATGCACAGGTGTCCGGCAGTAGTGCCCGACGTCAGTGCGCCGTTAATGAATTTTTATTTAAAGCGGCAACCCCTTAACAGTTAACCTGCGTGGTCCCGAGATTGCCACTTTAAATAAAAATTCATTAAGGGCGCACTGACGTCGGGCACTACTGCCGGACACCTGTGCATTCGGAAGAAGCTCCTGTCAGTGTTCCGGTACGATCGGATATCTAGACAGTCGCTGATCCGGTAAGTCTTTGTATATTCTTGTAGTTGTCTTTTGAAGTCGTTTTTCTTTTGTAGGTGTCCTCAGCGTAGGATTTACAAGCATTGGCGACGTGTATCCCACCCATTGACTGTTGGTATGGAAAATGTGTGGTTGATGGACAGTGTTTACTTAGTACTTTAGTACAGTATTATGCTATTGTCAATTTTTGTTTTTTAATTTATTTTGTTAACCAATTGGAGAGTAATGCTTATTTTTGTCCATCACAGGTGCATCCTCTGTGCGCTTCTTACATAGCGATGTTGCGGTGCCGGATTTCTCTGACTACCGCCGCACGGAGGTTGCAGACAGCAAAAAGTCTTCCCAGCCCAGCGATGACGCCAGGAAGAGCTTCTCTTACTTGGTCACCGGTGTTACAACTGTTGCCACAGCCTACGTGGCTAAGAATGTCGTCACACAGTTTGTATCGAGCATGAGTGCGTCCGCCGATGTTCTGGCCTTGTCGAAGATTGAAGTAAAGCTCTCCGATATACCAGAAGGCAAAAATATGTGTTTCAAGTGGAGAGGCAAGCCCCTGTTCATCCGCCACAGAACACCCAAGGAGATCGAGCAGGAAGCCCAAGTCGTCTTGAGTGAGTTGAGAGACCCACAACACGACCTTGACAGAGTGCAGAAACCGGAGTGGGCCATCCTGATTGGAGTGTGCACTCATCTTGGTTGCGTGCCCATCGCTAATGCTGGAGATTTTGGGGGTTATTATTGTCCATGTCACGGGTCACATTATGACGCCTCTGGTAGAATTAGGAAGGGTCCTGCACCCTTAAATCTCGAGGTTCCATACTATGAGTTTCCCTCTGAAGACCTTGTGATAGTTGGATAAACTTTTAGAGCATACACATAATAAGGGTTTAAATTTATTTTCATCTAAGCTTAACTATCTTCTGCACAAGATGCATTTAATGCTTTTAAAGATCACACCAAGTGTTTAAAATTTTAATAAACCGTCAAACTTGATGTGGAGAGTTTCTTCGTTTCTACTGTAAAAAGTGGTTGTAAAGTTTGTCAATACTGGTATTTAAGCTTACAGAGAGAGTCTGCATTGAAGAGGCAACTTTGAGATGTAAATCTTGTACAAAGCAAACATTAAATTCTGACTTTACAATGTAACATTCCTGCGTTTGTTTTATTGTTGGGTTTAAATATGCTTTGGGTGTATAAAGGCTAGGTTAGATCTTTTAAGATTCAGTTGTAAGCTAACTGAGGGACTTGCTTAAGTCCTGGTCTGCAGGAATGAATCCTGCTGTCCCGGAATTAGACACTGACTCTCCCTGGGTTTCTGAGCGGTCTCACTGGTCGTCAATGTTTATACTGGGGTACTTGTAGTCGGTCTACTTTATAACTTTTCAAGTTTAATGGCAATTGCCAGTGCTTGGGTCCCCTTGCTATGTGAACTTGGTGCGTTTTATAGTTTATATAACACTGTTTTATTACATAGCACTTTTCAGAGACTCTAATCTCTACCCCATTGAACTCTGGGTAAGTACGGTTGTTGCTCTCCTTCATATCACACACACAACTGACTACAGTTCTGTCCTTGTCCTGTGAACTCTCCCATTCACAAGACACGGAGTAAATGTTGTATGTGGCCCTTTAGTCTTACATTTTAATAGTTGCACAGAAATCCACATTGGTGAAAATCTTTTCTAAACTGGACATTTATCAAAGTTCATGATCTACTATATCAGAGTTTCTCCAACTCGGGACCCCTAACAGTGCAGGTTTCCAGGTGAGCAGTGATATAATTATACCACCTGTGGGTCTGATACATTGTATCACTCAGTAATGACTACACCTGTGCTCCAGTAGAGATATGGAAAACCTGCACTGTGAGGGGCCCCTTAGGACTAGGTTTAAGAAATGCTGTACTATGACATAGACCTATAGGTCATATTCTGAAACGGCTGGTTAAGACATTACATTGTTTTGCCATGTTTGATATGACAATGAGATAATGTTGGGCTCTTGTAGTATTTTAAATCCCTTAATTATCTACAGTCATTGGCCAGATATAGTTTACCAATGCATTGGACACTACCAGATGAGTATGACCTTGCTGGTTGTCTGAGGGGCAGTCACCTCTACCACTGCTGGAGAGGGCATATATCGCTGGATTTTTACATTTAAATTCACAAAGCCATACTCTGCTTCTCAAATTGTTGTATAATATAACTTCATCACTGACGGTAAGTATTTAGGGGGTACAAACACTTCATAGCTTTTTGGGCTGCCCCCCCCCAATGTTTTGGGGCTCTGTTTTCCTTCACACGTGAGATCTGGTGTCTGGTGATGAATACGGGTCTAGGTCCGCTCTGCTCTAATGGACAAACTGCAGGATACATCCAATACATATGGGGAATATAGAGTCACAAAAGAGTGCACAGATAACATTCAGTTAATGGTACCTGTTTCATAATAGACATTAATGACAACATTAAACAGATGTAAAATTTCCCAATAATATACATTTATTAGGATGTATACTGTACCTAAAATATATTTATACATTTGCTCCGATTGCAAACACATGTTCTAGCATGTATACACAGCCATCAATCGCTAGTAATCAGCATTTACACTAGTCCTGTACCTGGTGCAAGTGATTTGACTGAAAACATGTACCTGAGAGATGGCCAAAGCTTGAATCTGAGCGCCTGTGTGCCCTTGAGCTTGGCACGCCCTTATTGTACATTGACTATGTGCATACACCCAATCCTCTCCCTGTTCCGCCAATGAAATGGTACGCTGTAGCAAGAGTCTTTTGCACTAGTAGACCAATGACATGTTGCAGCATTCTCTGCTGCGTGGCTCATTTCTGGGCATCCAAAGTGCTATTTTACATGAAATCTGGCACCTATTGGCATTGCTACTGTCATACACAATGAGAAAATTGTACCTGCTGTATTCTATAAGAAGTATAATTTTCACCATCAAAGCAGCTGTTTTCAAACTTTTCTTGTGCTTATGACCTGGTTATGTGTTATATGTAGACTTGGTATAAACATCTGCTACAGGTACATTAATACGCTAATTTTCCATGTGACTTTTTGAGCCTAATTTACACTCATCCTGTGTCTTGCTCACCATCACGTCCTCTGTGTACTGGCTTTGGGGTGAAGTCAGACTAACTATTAATAATTTGATCCATTAGAAAATTCAATATCAGAACACAAAGTGGAAGTTCGGACTTTGTTTTTGATATTTAAATGGAGGGAGAGCAGATGCAAATATCTCTGCTGAGCCTTCTGTAACCTAATGTGATGGTAAGGTACCCCTACAGCAGGGGCAATGTTTAGGAGGGGATTCCGTGGTTGTATGATGTTAAAATGTGTAAGCTTTTTTTTTTCTCTTATATTTGTCTGAGGTTCTCCTTAGACTAGGGGGGTATATTTACTAAACTGCGGGTTTGAAGAGGTGGAGGTGTTGGCTATAGCAACCCATCAGATTTTAGTTATCATTTATTTAGTGCATTCTACAGAGTGACAGCTAGAATCTGATTGGTTGCTATAGACAACATCTCCACTTTTTCAAACCTGCAGTTTAATAAATCTAGCCCTAGATGTACCTCCTATGGTTTCTCACCCTGTGCTACAAGATAGTACCCCAAGGATTGTCCACTTTTGGAGTTCCCTCTGTTTCCACAGTCTAGGAGAACTTGGGAATTGCAGGAGTAGTCCTCTTTTGGCCGACCTCCTACACCCCATCAAGTGCTTTGGAACGGATCCCTGCTGAAAAACGAGCTTCTTCTTACCTTGGCCAACCCTGGTAAGATAATTCAAAACTTCCCCAGATTGCTGATTAAAAATTGAATTATTGAGCAGTACTCCAACTGACTGGATGAAAAGCATGATATTAAGCATTTCCACCTAAAAAAAAATTAATAAAAAACAGCAAATCACAACAGTCAATGCCAGCACCCCATTGTAAACTGATTTTAGTATCAACATTAGACAGAAAGTTATTAAAAAGACCACATTTGACTATACCCAGGGATATTTAGGATAGTACAAACACCTGCAGTGATACGGTGTTCGTAATCTCTTTTGCAAACAAGTAATTTTGTCGCCGTGTGACTCGCAGGCATCCGACACGTCTCCAATCCTTAGGAGATGCCATCCATAATGTTTCAATGAACAGATTCAGCAAGGAGCTGACGCTATTGTGACAAGATTCATTCCCAGACACGCTGTATATCAAAGATAATGGCTGTATAGGTGCACTGGTTAATGCCGTTTTCAACACGTATAAAGCTTTGCTGATGGAGAAACAACATAAACAGAGATTAAACCAGCATGACTGTTAGGCAATAAAGCAGAGGAAGTAATGAATTTTTAATCTATGATTAGTTCCTGTGTTCATGAAGATTCTTTTCTGTAACTGAGAAACTGGGTCATTATTATTACATATCTCAGGCTCATATAATAACTTGATATATATATATATATATAATGTAAATAGTTGTGCTATCTGGTTACTGTACATGACCAAATTGTGTTATTGCCAGCTTGTCATTAATGATTTCAAAAGTGCCCCAGAGGGACAGAGCTGATCAGTCGATTTGGTCAATTTGTTTAGAATTGGTTCAAAGTTTGGTTTTTATGTGGGTCCAAAATTATTATTGATCGGTTTTGGTGCTTTTTGGCAAAGAGGCAAAAGAATTTGACCAAAGACTAGTTTGGCTTCTGTGTAGGCAGCTTAATGTATTATATTGGTTTCATACATGGTTCCCTCACTCGCAGACCTGTCATATAGTTAGTGAGTTGTCTCAACCAATGATTAGCTTTGGGCCATTAGAGAGGTACTGATGAGTATTATTTATGTAGATTTATGCAGATTCTGTAGTGCCGGACAATTGTACAAATGCAGATAAGATATAACCAATACCATGAGCAAAATTGAAATACATAAAAACAGTTAAAGCTAATTAGTATAACTAAGTGTGAGGGAAAAAAATGTAGGGACCGACACAGAATGAGCAAAAGACATGACAATGACATATGAGGAAGACGGACAGTAGACGGACAGGAGACAGTAGAGAGAGAGGACACTTCGTAGGATTGCAAATTCCTTGAAAATATTCTGTACCGTTCTCTTTCATTGAAATCGCAAGTGACCCAGCAGCAGAAGAGTCTGGAAGGTTTGGGGTCAAGCAACAATATCTTCACTGAAAGCCGTTCTACCAACCAGGGCTTTGTTTGTCATTAAACGCTCCGAACGGCGTTCCGGCGCCTTTTTTTTTTTTAACTTTTCTTTTTTCTCTGCGGTGCTGCTACAGTGCAGCACCGCATCTGTGTGCGTCCTGCTTCCGACCGTGACGTCACGAAGCTGTCAGTGAGAGGAGCCGCGATCAAGCAGAGAAGCGAGAAAAGAACCATAGAAGGTAAGTACAGACTACAGAAAGCGGGGGAGGGAGCGCAAAAAGAGGGCGACAGATAAACGAGGGTGTGCAGAAAGAGAGGGGGTGCTGAAAGAGGGCTACAGAAACACGGGGCTTAGAAAGAGGGCTACAGAAAAACGAGGGGGCGCAGAAAGAGAGGGCTACAGAAAAATCAATGGGGCAGAAAGAGGAGGCTACAGAAAAACGAGAGGGGCGGAAAGAGAGGGCTTCAGAAAAATGAAGGGGGCAGAAAGAGGAGGCTACAGAAAAACGAGAGGGGCGGAAAGAGAGGGCTTCAGAAAAATGAAGGGGGCAGAAAGAGGAGGCTACAGAAAAACGAGAGGGGCGGAAAGAGAGGGCTTCAGAAAAATGAAGGGGGCAGAAAGAGAGGGCTACAGAAAAACGAAGGAGGAAGAAAGAGAGGGCTACAGAAATATTAGAGGGCAGAAAGAGAGGGCTACAGAAAAACAAAGGGGGAAGAAAGAGAGGGCTACAGAAAAACGAGGGGGGTGGAAAGAGGGCTACAGAAAAACAGGGGGCAGAAAAAGGCCTACAGAAAAACGAGGGAGGAAGAAAGAGAGGGCTACAGAAAAATGAGGGGGGCAGAATAGGGGTGAGAATAGCTAGTGGGCATATGTGAGAACAGTTGGTAGGCAGCAGGGACATGTCAGTGTGTAACAGGTGAATGATGTCCAGTTGTTTTATTTAGTATTATTAAATCTAACATTCGGGGCCTCCCCTCTAGATATCCTGCATTTGCTCCTGGGCAGCAGTGAAGACTGGACATCAGTGCGTCAGACATCAGTGCATCTGGACATCAGTGCATCTGGACTGCAGCCTTACCAGCAGCCAGGAGGAGGTAAGAGGTATTACTTTTACTTTACAATTGTCAAGTGTGTGAGAGGCAAGGAAGGAAGTAAATTTATGCTAAGAATATATATATATATATATATATATATATATATATATATATATATGTGAGTTCCGGCATCTTTTGCAAAAAAAAACACTGCTACCAACTAACATGGTTCCACTGTGTGAGTAAGGTTACTATAGTCATAAAGTGAAAGCAAAAACAATAAGACACACTGCTGCAGTGTGTTGGGGAAGCCACCATATAACAATGTCGTGCTCCCTTTATATATTGTCCAGCATATTATAGAGCCTTAGGGGTATATTTACTAAACTGCGATTTTGGAAAAGTGGAGATGTTGCCTATAGCAACCAATCAGATTCTAGCTGTCATTTGGTAGAATGCACTAAACAAATGAGAGTTAGAATCTGATTGGTTGCTATAGGCAACTTCTCCCCTTTTTTTTTTAAAACCGCTGTTTAGTAAATACACCCCTTAGTGTCCAGTATACAGTAATCATCCCTATATTCAGCCTTCCATGGCCGTTTACTAGACACATATAAACATATAAAATTAAATGTAATTAAACAGTTAAATATATTTAACTGGAAAATAAATGGTATTGTTTTTAGGCTCGTTGCAGTAAAGTCTTTAAGGACCGTCCCAACAGAACATTATAAGAAAAAACCTAAGAAGCCATAAATGCCAAAGTGTATTACATATAAATTCACATAAGATAATAAATGACTATGTTGGTTTCTGGATACAATTGTTTCCGATGCAGAAACCACAGCAGAACTGCGTCGTACCCAGAAGTACTGGAATTAAACAACATGTAGTAAAAGCTGCATTATGGCGTCTGCAAGACCATGAATTAAAGTCGTCTGACGGTGCAGAACCTCGTTAGTTTAACTTTACAAAGCGACCTTCTGTGCAAAACCTCCAATTGTTCTTTTAAATTATTTTAATATTATTGTCTTTAAAGTTTATATATTAATCTCCTATTTTATTACACTTTACGCTCATTATTCATCCTTCCTAAGACCCAGTATATAAGCCCTTTAAATCCAGTTCTGGGCAATCGAAAGCCTGATGATCGTTACACCTAGAACTATTGATCTGGCCTTAATAAATACACATGTTCTGTTGAGACACCAGCTGGTCACATCTCTTATCAGATCTGACATTATCCTCTCTTGTCCTTCCATTATTCATTGCTTTTTTGTCATCCAAAGACATAATTATTGATGATATTCTGGAAATTGGTTATTCCTGCAGACAAAGTCTCTTGTTTGCTATCAAAGTGGCATTAATCAAGTGTTTTTACATCAGTGTTTGTGTTTGGGGTCATAGGACCATTCTTCGAGCCGGTCATTTAAAGATTCAGCAAGAGTCCTCTGACAAATTCCCTTTACAGCTGCCAGAGTTCTGTAGACGTTTACGTGCAAGGTTCGTTTTCAGTTACTTTTCTATATTTTATAGGAATGGTTGTAAGTAATAGAGACTTATTTATCTGTGGATTTCTGTGCCTGGTTTCAAAGGTGAAACTGTGATTCATGAACAGGCTCTGAGGAATGGACTATGACAGCGATACATTCAGATCAGGTGGTTGAGATACATAGTAACGAATTTCATATGTCGTCATGTGTGACGATGAGAGTCTTGTCTTGAAACGATCTGTACCAATCCATTCATCTTCTTACAGATCCAACTTAAATGCTAATATGCACTAGTTAAAAAAATACATAAAAAAACATGGCGATCCTGTGGTTGTTTTAGCTGAATTTTGTCTAAGGTATTTTCTTTCCGTCTCTTTAAATAATAAATGAGATGAGCAGGTTTCCAAAATATAATATTTCTATAATTTATTAAAAAGATATAATACATAGATACAGCCATACTGGATGAAGCAGTACATCCAGGGTCTCAAAAATGCCAATTGACCCTCTATATCTGTTCAACGTATTCTTTTATAGGATAAAATGGTAACTTGTGCCAAAAACATTACATGTCATCAATTGTCACTCGCCAAAACCAAACCTCCTGGCGTCCGATAAGACAGACAATACATCATAACTCCCACTTACAAGGAAGACATTTCTTTGGACATGGGCTTTGTTTTAAAGGTCATTCTAACCTTATTTTAGCCAAACTAACCTTGGTTCCCATCCTGTTGACTCCATCTTGCGCAACAGTTGGACCCTAAGATATACATCTGTGTCTCATTAGTAATATTGCATAACTTGTTTTTCTGCTAAAACTAGGATAAAATTCATCTTCTTAAAGATACAGGTCCTGAGTAATACTACAGGTCTTTATAATACATGGGTTCTATATATATTAGTATTATATGTGAATTTGTATATATTTCTGTTAGTTTCAGTAAATTTTACTTTGACAATTTGCAACAAGATCTGTGACCTTTGGTCTAGAGGAGCTATACCCTTGTTCCTTCTGGGATATTGGATAGATTGACATAAGCTGAATGGCATGCAGGGTGGAAGTTAAGTATATGCCTTGTTCTTGGGCAAGGGACAAGCTCACAGGCTGTTACAGTCACAATAAGTAAAGCTGGAATGGCACAGGCTGATCCTACCAGTATCCAATTTGCCGTAAATATAGGTGGACCAAATTGAATGCAGGCATTCCGTGCGTTGGCCGAGCAGCCCTATGTCTTCCGGTATCATTGGTACCCGTTAGTGAGGTTGGAAGATGACCGCACACACAGACCTATAGCAGTCATCTACCGTCAACTTTGACCGAATTTTCCAAATGTCCGACAACGATCCGATCGATTCTCAATCAGATTATTATCGAGCATTGGAGCCAGACGCTACGATATTGGGACCGTTGCAGAATCCTTCTCGCTCTTCAACCCATCTATCAAATGTTTTATTTTATGTAGTAGTTGTTTCTGTGTTTATGATGTTTTTGGGTTTATGGTATGTGTGGTGTGTTTTATGGTGATTTGTATCTGAAAGTTTCCTTAAGTGGATGTTTCAAACATTCAGGTGTGTACAGAACTTTTGAAAATCCGCATCATAAATATTGTATAAAAAAAGTATTGTCGTTACGTTATTTATAATAATCGATAGTCCGCATTTATATATACATGGGTTCAACCAACAAAATTTCTGCCTGAACCATATGTAGACAATTTGCCTTCTTTCATAGTTTCATAGTATTTAAAATATCAGGGGGATAATTTTAATATTAATTTATTTAATCAAATGATCCATTTTGAATGGACACATAGGATAGGCTTTAGGATACTGACTAGTCAGCTGCTGATGTGAGATTGTATAAATCCTTTACACCAGCAACTGCACACTCAGAATTCTAAACACGGCTATGCTGTAGGTACTTAATATAAGAGTTTATAGTCAGTCTGCTTTATATCAGTTGCACATTTCTCATATTAAATAATGATCACATTTAAAAAATGGTGTTAGTTCACTATAATAAATATATTATTAGTTCTCCTCTAAGTTACGGTGTGGCAACTTTTACTTATACATTTTTTGAATGTCACAGGATAACTTTTTATGTATTTTTATGTTGGGCTAATTTGCACATTAGTGGAAGATTTATCAAACCTTCTAAAAATGGAAAAGTAGGGGTGTTACCCATAGCAACCAACTATATTCTAGCTATCGTTTATCTGGTACATGCTAGAACATGATAGCAAGGATCTGATTGGTTGCTACAGGCAACACTTTCACTTTTTCCTTTTTGTAGCTTTAATAAATCTACCCTGTTATTCTGTAAATGTCTCCATAGTCAACATCAAGGACTACCCAAGTGTCATACACACACACACACACACACACACACACACACACACACACACACACACACACACACACACACACACACACACACACACACACACACACCTTGTGCTTAATATTCCTAATTGGACAGAAATGGGTCGTTATTGTGATTTGCAGAAAGGTGAATAGAAATAAATCTCCAGCAATGTAACTTTATATTGAAAGGTGGAACTCAGAGCTGTGCCCAAAATACATGATGATTGGATAGTAGCAGCCAGCTCGTCCTTTCTATCACCAATTTACATGTCTAAGAGCAAATTCTAAGGGTCTTCCTGTATAAGTAGGTTTACCTACCCATTGGTCTCTATATTTTTCTATGATGTTATTTAAACACACTTCTTAACTTATTTAATTTATTAAGACAGGTTTTGGACCTGGCATTTGACCTACAGGCCACCAGCAGGGCAACTCTACAAACCAAGGAGCACACAGGGTCATAGGCAAACCAAGGGGGGGGGGGGGTTCCTGGTGCCTGGAAACTAGGGATGTGCACCGGCCACTTTTGGTGTCTCGTGTTTTGTGTTTTGGATTTGGATTTGCTTGAGGTTTTGGGTTCGGATTTGTTTCGCAAAACACCTGACGAAAGGTTTTGGTTCGGATTTAAGGTTTTGGATTCGGATTTATTTTGAAAAAAACATAAAAGGTGTTAAAATCAAGTTTTTTTTTGTTTATTTTCACTCCTACGCTATTATTAACCTCAATAACATTAAATAACAATCATTTCCACTAATTCCCAGTCTATTCTGCAGAATCAGTGAATTTTGTAATATTGCAGTACCAATGGACTTATACTGCAGGATTGTTTTTGGATATTTTTTTAATTTCTTTTTTTTATAATTATTTTTTTTAATTTTTTTTTATAACTTTTTGTAATTTTTTTTTATAACTTGGGAATAATGGGGAAATAACAATGCCCTTAGAAGGACACAGCAAAGCACAGCACCACTGGACTGAACAGGACACAGCACAGGACCCAGCAGCACCACTGAACTCAGAAGGACAGAGCACAGGACACAGCACCACTGGACTGAGCAGAGCACAGCACAGCACGGGATATAGCAGGACAGAGGACCACCTAACAAAACCTCCCTCTACACTGATCAATGCCCGAGTGAAGATGGCGGCGGCTAGCGGGGAATTTATAGAATGCGAGATCCGACAGCGGGATTATGACTCAGAGCCTCGGTTTCAGTTTTGCAATTGGCGGGAATACTCGGATCTGTCTCAGATCCGGCTCGGATCGGCAACGTTCGGGTGGGCTCGGATTTCAGCTCTGAAATCCGAACCCGCTCATCTCTACTGGAAACCCCTTCCAAGCCTGGGGCACTGTATAATTGAGGTGGCTGAACCCTGCCCCCATTTCACACAGCTCTGCTTGAAAAGGAAGAGCTGCGTGCACCTAACAGTAGTGCACGCAGCATTGACCATGTATATTATGGGGATAGGAAGAGTTGGAGAGCAGCCAAGCACTGTCTAAAAGTATAGCCACGCCCCCATGCATGCTGGTCACGCCCACTGGAGGCGTGGTGTGGAAACCCCCCTCTACAAATCATGCGTTTGCCCCTGAGGGTCATTTACAAAGTTCTAAAAATGGTATTTTGAAATGGCATGTGACTTTTATTTTGCAGATTGTGCACATCAGGATGGTAGCATGTCCTTTGGGAGAACTGAGATGAAACTGATGTTTATAGATGTAGTCAGTTTCATGTCCCTCTCATACTGCCAGAGACGGATCTAGACTTTTTCCTAGTACACGCGTCTGGCTGCCGAGAGGCCGGCAGAACATACTCCCCAGCCGTTCCGATATTGTTTAAAACTCTTCCCGTCCCCCTTTGGGTCCAGCTCTGCATACTGTGCCCAATTGTAAAGATAATATTGCAGGTCGCAGGTTTGAGAAAACGTAATTAGCTTCAAAGAGCGAAGAGGGTGGGCGAGGCGTGATAATACGATTTGCGCCATGTCGACCCCCTGCATGTTCCAGGCGCCACCCACTTCACAAGAAAGAGAAGCAGGTGCCGAACGGGTGGCCGAATACCCCGGTAGTCTTGTCTGATGCCCCTGAAAATCTTCAGTCTCCCGGATTCTTCCGGGAGAGCAGGCCAGCGTGCTTTATACAGGAAGCACATTTATATAACATATGTTATAATCACAGTCCCCTCTCTCTCATGACATCAATGAGGACCAGACACAGATTATATTAGCATGAAAAAATTTTGTAATTAATGAAGGAGTGATTGTGGGAAGGAATTTGAAGGGTGTATCACCCTGGAACGAAACTCTCACCCCTTGGCTGTTGACTCTTGCCTGTTGCTTTGCATTTTAAGACACATAGCGGGGAATTCAAATGCTGGCAATGTGGCACCCGGACAAATTAATAGAAATCTCCGCTCATTTTTCCTTGCACCCAAAAATAAGCGGAGATTTCTGGCGAAACTCCACCGCCAAGTGTCTCACGGACAACACTTGGCGGATAATTGAATTCCCCCCACTGTAACGGGCATGTCGAGACCACAGAGATCAATTACTGACAGTTGTAGCTCTACTTATCACTCAGCTGATAATGGGTGATACTCTCCTGCAAGGTGTATTATATATGGTGATAGATATATTATATTGTATTATTGTTATATGTACTATATTTTTACATTCTACTTTTAATAAATATTAGATATAAGGAAGACATGCTAAGAACCGATACTGAGAATTATATCCGACATACGGAACAAGGGAAGTGGTACTGGGCAGTTGTTCATATGCACCGAACAAGACAGATACCAAGAATTAAGAACAGAGAAGTGGCACTGTGCGGTTGTCCTTTATACAGAATGAGAACAGATACATCATTCTCCAACATTTCTATGCTCAAATAGTTAATACACTTTTTACATTGTTGTACTTTTCAGTTACTAGTTACTCATGTAACAGTTTCTCACCACTGTCCCATAAACCTCTTGTACAAAAGATCAGAGCAGATGTTTCCCCCCCTCTAAAATGAACAAAAAACAGCTTTTTGCAATCCAGGCAAAGAAAGTGACCTTCATTACACTAAATAGCGGGTTGTGAACCTGGTGTATATTGTAGGGCTAGACGGTCTTAATAGAACTCTGCAGGGAAGCCTGGAGATCGCAGAAAGTCCTGGTAAGCGAGGAATATTAACTGTAGCAAGACAATGGTTACATAGTGGCGGATGTCACAGGCACAGAGATAGACTGTCTACAATCACAAAGACCCAGCTCTTCCTCCAGCTCTCTTCCCAGCCTCGGAGCCACACTCTGCCCCCTTCCTCGGGGAAGCAGAGATCTCTGTGAAGTCAGGCCAAGCCTCCCGGTCGTTTTAGCAGCTGGAAATCTGAGATTGGATGGGAATGATGTGCCCTGGCTTCAATGGGCCCTTTCATAACAAAACAACTTGTTTTCAAATGTAAGAACAGGCTCTTAAAAAACAGCAACAACATAACATAGATTGTGCTTTAAAAAACACATAGCACAATGTTTATCCTAAAATAAGTCACATTTTGTAAACATTTCCAGTATTTGGATTTTTGTAATTTACTATAAATTAATTTTTTTGCTACTGATTCTCAAATAAGATTAGTTGCATAGACCTGGTACAATTCTTCTTCACCACTTTGATAAGAGTTTCATCTCATTACTCTGCACTGCTGGGGAACCCTAATTCTTCACTATTTAATGATCTGTGGTGTCCGGTACATCACTCATCTCCTGATACTCCCTCCACTATATAACTCTCAGTCTGTGGCTTCCTGCTGCCTCCATTCCCCTCCTCACATCATGTCACTGTCCCTGTCACATGCAGCCCTGTCCTTACTAACACATCACTCATCTCCTGATATACTCTGTGCTGCTGGGGGACCCTGCTCCTTCCACTATATAACTCTCAGTCTGTGGCTTCCTGCTGCCTCCATTCCCCTCCTCACATCATGTCACTGCCTCTGTCACATGCAGCCCTGTCCCACTAACACATCACTCGTCTCCTGATATACTCTGTGCTGCTGGGGACCCTGTTCCTTCCACTATATAACTCTCAGCCTGTGGCTTCCTGCTGCCTCCATTCCCAGGGCCTGATCAACCAATAGGCTAATCAGGTTCAGCCTGGCGAGCTGGGTCCTGGGGGAGCACAGCATTGGCACAATTGACATCTTGAGCGTTATATATTTTTTTATGCATTATATATATATATTTTTTTACATTTCGGTGATTGCCGACCACGATCACCATCCTGAATCATCTGGGCCGCCCTTCCTAACCTACGAGGCTCAGGCAGGCAGCTAACAGCTGATCCGATCCTATAAGCTGCACTGTCAGTGCGCCTGCGGTACGCTTAGTTTGGGCTCCACACATGAAAAGACTAAGCGCACAGACCGCACCCGCACTGACAGGGCAGCTAACAGCATCACATATGGTATCAGCTGCCTACAAGAAGAAGTGCTGGGGACTGAATAAGAAGAGGAGCAGAGCCGGGGCGGGGGGCAGATGTCCCCCGGGCCGGACCCCAAAACACTATTTTGGGCCGGCCCTAACTTCACTTACTCGGTGGCTGGCCCCTTCTCCGGGACCAGCCACCTTCTCATTGGCTACTACCGACGCTGCTGCCGACAGCCCATCCTCCCTCCCGATAGGCCGGCTTTTGTTGTGACATGGGACGCGCACCACGTGATAGGCGCCGTCCCATGTCTGAAGACTGCAGAGCACGCGGCGCGGATAGAACAAGGTAAGTGCGGGGTTGTACTATGGAACAGACATTGTGTATATTTATTAGAGATGGGCGGGTCCGGTTCTCCGAGAACCGAACCCACCCGAACTTTGGGTATCCGAGTACCGAGCTGAGCAGCTCTGTACTCTCCCGCCCATTCCGAATCCAAATCGAGGCCGAACGTCATTGTGACGTTGTCGGATCTCGGGACTCGGTTCTCGCGATACTTCAACTTTATAAATACACGCCTCCACAGCAATCCATCGCCATTTGACAGAGGGAGAGAGCAGGGTGTAGTCATAGGCTAATTAGAGCAGGGACAGAGAATACAATATTGTTCTTGCAATTGCTCTAACCAAAATCGCTAGTGCAGAGAGGAGGATAGAGGTTTATTATTTTTTCTTCATATTTGGCACTCCCCAGCGCTTTTGGGGTGTCCCCCATAATTGTGCATTAATATTTCTGGCTGTCAAAAGTCATATCTGTCAGCAGTATCTACTAAATAATTTGTAGCACACCTCAGTGCTTTTGGGGTGTCCTCCCTAATTGTGCATTAATATTTCTGGCTGTCAAAAGTCATATCTGTCAGCAGTATCTACTAAATAATTTTTAGCACTCCTCAGTGTTTTTGGGGTGTCCTCCCTAATTGTGCATTAATATTTCTGGCTGTCAAAAGTCATATCTGTCAGCAGTATCTACTAAATAATTTGTAGCACTCCTCAGTGCTTTTGGGGTGTCCTCCCTAATTGTGCATTAATATTTCTGGCTGTCAAAAGTCATATCTGTCAGCAGTATCTACTAAATAATTTTTAGCACTCCTCAGTGTTTTTGGGGTGTCCTCCCTAATTGTGCATTAATATTTCTGGCTGTCAAAAGTCATATCTGTCAGCAGTATCTACTAAATAATTTTTAGCACTCCTCAGTGTTTTTGGGGTGTCCTCCCTAATTGTGCATTAATATTTCTGGCTGTCAAAAGTCATATCTGTCAGCAGTATCTACTAAATAATTTTTAGCACTCCTCAGTGTTTTTGGGGTGTCCTCCCTAATTGTGCATTAATATTTCTGGCTGTCAAAAGTCATATCTGTCAGCAGTATCTACTAAATAATTTTTAGCACTCCTCAGTGCTTTTGGGGTGTCCTCCCTAATTGTGCATTAATATTTCTGGCTGTCAAAAGTCATAACTGTCAGCAGAATCTACTAAATAATTTTTAGCACTCCCCAGTGGTTTGCGCTCAGAATGGATTCAAAGCAGTCCACATATGATCTAAATGAGCAACCAGGTTCTGTCACCAGTCCTGATGTTAGTGTTCCCAGTACGTCATCTGGCCAAGGCGATGTCAAACAACAGAGTGTTTTCAAATTAGTGCAAAAAACAAAAACCAAAAAAAAATTTACTGTATTGAAGCGAAAAAGAAGTGTAACTGAGCAAAAGTTAAGTGACGATAAAAAAAAAATTGCAAGCATGCCATTCTACACACGCAGTGGCAAAGAGAGAATGAGGCCTTCACCTTTGGCTATTAGTGGCAGATCCCAAAAAGTTACCCAGCCTACAATTGGTGCACAACTACTGTTACGCGTCAAAGCTGAGCTGCAAGATAACAGTGAGGCATTACAGGAGAATATTTGCTCTGATTCACAAATGACAACAATCCCTGTGGAGAGTCCATCCAACAGTGGGATGTCTAATCGTGAGCATTCTGCTGATGTGTGCCTTAATAGCCCGAGTGTAGCCGGTGATACCCAAATTGAGGATGCCACTTTGGAATTAGAAGAGGATGAGGGGGAGATTTGTGTAGGCGACGAGGGCGCTAATGAGGATGTTGATGAGGATGAGGTTGTTTGTGTAAGTCCTGCACCAGTGGCAGCAGTTCTGGCACGTGACAAGAAAAAGGCCATTGTCATGCCTGGGCATAAAACAAAAAAATCCACTTCTTATGTGTGGAATTATTTCTACCCAAATCCAGACAACAATTGTATAGCCATTTGTAGTGTATGTGAAGCCACAGTCAGTCGAGGGAGGGACCTTAACCATCTTGGAACCTCGTCTATGTTACGCCATTTAACGAGAGTTCATGGCAAAGTGTTGGGAAAAGCTGAAAGTTCTTCCCAAAAGAATACAAGCACTCCCTCATCAGCTAAGACCCTCCGCTCACCGACATACCGACGGCTACAAAATACACCCACCACACCATCCTCATCAATATCCTCAGTAGCGCTCGGAGTTAGCCCGGCATCCCACTTAAGGCTGGATGACTCCGGCACTATTATTGATTCCTCTGAAGAAAGCGTTAGTCCTGCTGCTGCTGTTGCTGCTGCTGGGGGTGAATCGTCATCCCAGAGGCAGGTGAATAAAATGAGCAGTCCTACATTTCAGCAATTAACTGTGAAACAATCATTTGCGAGGGGAAGCAAATATGACAGCAGTCACCCAGTCGCCAAGCGAATCACAGACGCCATGGCTGCAATGTTAGTGTTAGATCTGCGTCCAATCTCCACAATGAACGCAGCTGGTTTTTCACAGTTAATTGAGGTTTTGTGTCCGCGTTACAGAATTCCATCGCGACACCATTTCTCCCGTAAAGCTATTCCACAACTATACCAAAAAGTGTGTAAAAATGTAGAGATTGCGCTGAAAAATGCCATTCTGCCCACTGTTCACTTAACCACAGATATGTGGACAAGTGGAAGTGGCCAAACCAAAGACTATATGACTGTGACAGCCCACTGGGTTGGTCATTCACCTTCACCAGCAGGAACAGCAGCAGCATGTACACCACTACGTAACATTTGTCACAGGCAGGCCACTCTTTGTATCACCGGCTTCACTAACAGGCATACGGCTGACAATTTGTTACGCAAACTGAGAGATGTGATTGATGCATGGCTTATACCACTCGGACTCTCCCCAGGGTATGTCATTTCAGATAACGCCAACAATATAGTGCGAGCATTACAGCTGGGTGATTTCCAACATATTCCCTGTTTTGCTCACACCATCAACTTGGTGGTGCAGAGCTTCCTACGAAATAACCGTGAGGTGCAGGAGATGCTTTCGGTGGCCCGTAAAATTTCAGGCCATTTCAGGCATTCAGCCACAGCATGTAGGAGATTACAGCAGCTCCAAGAGCAGTTTAACTTGCCCTGCCACCAACTTAAGCAAGAGGTGGTAACTCGGTGGAATTCCACCCTGTACATGCTTCAGAGGATGGAGGAACAGCGCAAAGCCATCCAAGCATATTGCACAAGTCATGACATTGGGAAAGGAGGGGGGATGTATTTCACTCTTGCACAGTGGGGAATCCTTTCAGTGCTGTGCAAGGTGCTGAAACGATTTGAAGTTGTGACATGTGAGGTCAGTGCAGACTCTGCTAGTTTGAGCCAAGTCATTCCTTTAATTAGACTATTGGAAAAGCAGCTTGAGAAAATGAAGGAGGAGCTGAAAGCAAGCAATTCAGCAAAGTATGTTGGCCTTGTCGATCAAGTACTTAATTCGCTTCACAATGATCCTCGAGTTATTAAGATCTTGAACTCGGATCAGTACGTTTTGGCCACTGTGCTTGATCCAAGGTTTAAAACCTACATTGAGTCTTTACTTGTAAATGAGCGAGATGTGAACTTTTGCAAGGAGCTATTGCTCAGCAAGTTGGCCGCTGAACTGGGCCTCGGCTTGACGACGTGTCCTCCTTCACTTTCTCAAGCTGTTGCTCGTAAAAAATTAAATTTCCAAAAAAGAAGCAGGGAAGACACAGGGGGCAGACCAGAACAATTTAACATCTGGGCTGGTTTGAAGGATTTTTCAAAAAAATGTGTCACTTTGCCCATAACTCCATCCAATATGAGTATAAACATGCAAAGGATGGTGGAGGATTACTTTCAAGAGGTAGTTGATATGGAAATGTCAGACAGTCCCTTTCCTTACTGGGAAGAAAAGCAGGCCATTTGGAAACCCATGTACAAACTTGCTTTGCAATACCTAAGCTGCCCACCCTCCAGTGTGTACTCTGAACGAGTGTTCAGCACAGCAGGGAACTTAGTCAGTGATCGCCGTAGAAGGTTACTTCCCAAAAATGTGGAGAAAATGATGTTTATAAAAATGAACTACATCTTCCACGAGGAAGGCCTTCACCATCCAAGACATCCAAGCACTGACTGTTCTCTAATGGCGGATTCAAGCGGCGATGAATTGATAGTCTGTGATGATGACGTACACACTGATGAGGGTGAGGATTAAGCTGAAGATGATGCCGATAACATCTTTTTAAAACTTTCTATGTAAGTGTAGGGTGCAATCTACCCCCAAAGAGGAAAGGGACTTGTGGCATTTCCATATCACATACCATCTTGAAAGGCTGCTGTTAGGGCAATTTATCCTTAAGGGTAGGGTGTCATAGACAGAGTGACCCTAAACTGGCTTTGTCCATTTTTCATAATATTGTACAGTCTATAATGGCTGAATTTTTGGGTATTTTATACAAGTGGAGGGGGGCCTAGAGAGACAGAAACCAAACTGGCTTTTTCCATGTCAATTAATATTGTACAGTCTATAATGGCTGAATTTTTGGGTATTTTATACAAGTGGAGGGGGGCCTAGAGAGACAGAGTGACCCCAAACTGTCTTTCTCCATGTCAATTAATATTGTACAGTCTATAATGGCTGAATTTTTTAGTATTTTATACAAGTGGAGGGGTGCCTTGAGAGACAGAAACCAAACTGGCTTTTTCCATTTCTTTACATATTTAACTATAAGTGTAGGGTGTAATATACATTCAAAGACGATGGCTGCATTGCCAATATGCATAGATGGAGAGGAAGACAATCTGTTTTGTGTGTAGAATAGGCCTACCAACGAAGAATTAAACTGTTTTTTTGGATGATTTATTACCTCAACAATTAGATTACTTGTCTCTAAAACAGTTGGAGCACTAAATTGGGTTAATTTAGGCCCAAAAACATGGATTTTCCCAAAAAATAGCAAAACAAAACCAAACAAAACCAAAACCAAAACCAAAACACGCAATGGCGGTTTTGCAAA
>JAVHZZ010000010.1:10074562-10289562 GCA_036250195.1 Mixophyes australis
TTTTAATGTTGTGGCTGGAGGGAGGCCTAATTATAAAACGTGAGTGCTATTGATTTAACATTGGGACTGGTTGGAGTTTTCTAAATTTCATGTACCCATTTTTATTCCAAATAGGGCCTCCAACATTCCAGGATCCAGACAACCAGCAAATGAGCTAAAATAACCAGCAGCCACAAGTGGTGACAGTGACAAGAACAGGTAGGAGAGAGCAGGACAGTCTGCCAACTGTCCTGAATCTGGCGAGACAGTCCCGAACTTGGGTGACTGTTTCGCTTAGGACAGTTGGGAGGTAAGTCCCGTTTCACCGTGTACTGCTCGTGAAGGCAGAACTGTGTGCACCTTACAGTAATGCACACAGTATTGCCTGTGTATTTGTCTAAAATGATAACCATGTTACATCATAGGGGGTTACCCAGTCTAAAGTGCCCAGGCCCCCCAGAGCCTTAATCCAGCTCTGGGACTGGGCATAAAAATATATATATGGATTAAGCAACACTACAATAGCCTCATTTTATATAGATAAATATATATTGTACCAAAAACCACCCTTTAAGGATGGGCCGCTGCTGTGTGCTTGCCCCCCTGGGCTGAAATCTGCTAGCCCTCCCCTGGAGCAGAGCCAGAAGAGAGAACTGTAAGTTCTGCTTTATAAATATCAGGGGGGAGGGGAGGTGGTACATTGTCTAGGGAAGAGGGGGGGGGGCTGATAAATTGGTCACTGGTTGATAGCTGAGGGGGTGAGGAATTGAGTGAGGGAGTAATCAGTTGTTTGGGGAGAGGGGTGATGACATGGTGGGGGGGGGGGGTGTCAAAAACTGTCTGCTGGGGGTTGATATAAATGGCTGAGGGGAGGTAAATTGGCTGTGAGGGTGGGTGAGCAGATGACTGGGTGAATGGGTGATATAATGGCAGAGTCATCATAAATTGCCAGCTGGGGGTGTGATGAAATGGCTGAGGGGGGGGGGGGGGGGGTGAAGAAATAGCTTTTTGGGGTCATGATCTTTGTATTGTGTGACGTGGATGCTTTCTGTGGTGTCTGCAGTCACTACAATGCTAAATACTAGACAGTCAGGGCTGGTCGATCTTAGTATATGATTATAAATAATTTTCATATACTTTATTGTCTATATCTGTACTAGGGGGGTTATTTTATTTGGTCATAATGGAGTGTTGTGTTTTTGTTTGAATCATTCAGGGTTAGGGTTAGTTAACATTTTGAATTATAATACAAGTTTTTGCACACTTTCAATACAGGACGTCAAGTTTCCAGAAGACAACTGACAACAACGCTGCAAGATCAGGTAGGAGAGAGAGCGGAGCAGTCTGTCTAAATCTGAACGCGAAATTTTACTGTACTGAGTCCTGTCAACATGTAGCTCCCTATGTGCAGTATGATATTTTCATATATATTAGGGATGTGCACCGGCGACTTTTGAGGTCTCGTGTTTTGTGTTTTGGATCCGGATTTTCGTTATTTTTGAGGTTCGGATTTGTCTCGCAAAACACTTGACGAAAGGTCTCGGTTCGGATTTAAGGTATTGGATTCGGATTTTTTTTGAAAAAAACATAAAAAGTTTAAAAATCAAGTTTTTGTGCTTATTTTCACTCCTAGGCTATTATTAACCTCAATAACATTCAATAACAAGCATTTCCACTAATTTACAGTGTATTCTGAACACCTCACAATATAGTTATTAGTCCAAAACGTTGCAACAAGGTATCTTTCTGGACTGCGTAGAGGAGTGGGTCACCACAATATATATTAAAAACCCTGAACTTTTATGATTCGCACCAATAATTGTACCTGGACTGCGTAGAGGAGTGGGTCACCACAATATCTTAAAAACCCTGAACTTTTATGATTCGCACCAATAATTGTACCTGGACTGCGTAGAGGAGTAGGTCACCACAATATCTTAAAAACCCTGAACTTTTATGATTCCCACCAATAATTGTACCTGGACTGCGTAGAGGAGTGGGTCACCACAATATCTTAAAAACCCTGAACTTTTATGATTCGCACCAATAATTGTACCTGGACTGCGTAGAGGAGTGGGTCACCACAATATCTTAAAAACCCTGAACTTTTATGATTCGCACCAATAATTGTACCTGGACTGCGTAGAGGAGTGGGTCACCACAATATATTAAAAACCCTGAACTTTTATGATTCGCACCAATAATTGTACCTGGACTGCGTAGAGGAGTGGGTCACCACAAGATATATTAAAAACCCTGAACTTTTATGATTCGCACCAATAAATGTACCTGGACTGCGTAGAGGAGTGGGTCACCACAATATCTTAAAAACCCTGAACTTTTATGATTCCCACCAATAATTGTACCTGGACTGCGTAGAGGAGTGGGTCACCACAATATATTAAAAACCCTGAACTTTTATGATTCGCACCAATAATTGTACCTGGACTGCGTAGAGGAGTGGGTCACCACAAGATATATTAAAAACCCTGAACTTTTATGATTCGCACCAATAAATGTACCTGGACTGCGTAGAGGAGTGGGCACTGGGCACCACAATAAAATATATAAAAAACCTTCAACAGATCTGCATTACACTACACATACGGCTGCTCCTCCATCCTCTCCATCATATACATGTTGGAGTTTTAGCGTGTGACAACCTCTTGTTTTTGATAATGTCAGTGCATTTGGAATATTTTTCAATTTGCCCCACACCACTGAATGTACTTTATCTATGATAAGCATCTATCTATCTTGACTGCGTAGTGTGGTGGCCCCGGTACACAATTTGGTACCGAGGCCACAATATAATTAAAAAACCCTCCACGTGTCAGAATTCCACCAAACAAGTATCTGGACTGCGTAGTGGGGTGGCCCCGGTACCCAATTTGATACCGGGGCCACAATAAAATAAATACACCCTCCACGTGTCAGAATTCCACCAAACAAGTATCTGGACTGCGTAGTGTGGTGGCCCCGGTACACAATTTGATACCGGGGCCACAATACCTCCTCCAAACATGCTACAGACAATTCGTCATTGAGATCCCATCAAGTATGTTAAAGACAGACAGGGTCCAAGTGTTATTAGTTGACTTTGTAAACAAAAAAACTGTCCCTGTTGCACATAGTCGTGCAATGAAGACTGACTTTTTCATTTAAAGGCACGATCTTTCAAGTGTAGTGTTTGTAAGTCTAAGTCATATTATACTTTTGGTAAAATTGGTTTTTTTTGTTCCTCTTTATGGTAATTAATTAGTAATAGAATTAAAGTAGGAAATAGAATTAAATAGAATTAAAGTAGGAAATAGAGTGGTATAGAGTTGTAGTGTGGTATAGATAGAGTGGTCCACACAATATAATAATAAAACCCTCAACTGGTCTGAATTCCACCAAACAAGTATCTGGACTGCGTAGTGGGGTGGCCCCGGTACACAATTTGGTACCGAGGCCACAATATAATTTAAAAACCCTCCACGTGTCGGAATTCCACCAAACAAGTATCTGGACTGCGTAGTGGGGTGGCCCCGGTACCCAATTTGATACCGGGGCCACAATACCTCCTCCAAACATGCTCCAGACAATTCGTCATTGACAGACCCCAGACAGACAGGGTCGTAGTGTTATTGTTTGACTTTGTAAACCCAAAAAAATGTCCCTGTTGCACTTGCACATAGTCGTGCAATGAAGACTGACTTTTTCATTTAAAGGCACGATCTTTAAAGTGTCAGAAAGAGAGAGAAGACACAGGAGAGGAGAGTTGTAGCTGGGGACCTGGGGTGGAAGCTCCCAGGCTCCCCCAGCATTGCCTGGAAGTCTGAGCGTGGTGACTGAGCCAGGGCAAGGAATGTGTGCCCTGGATGATGGGGGAGAACTCCATGCCACTATAGTGAACCCAAGAGAGAGGGGGACACTGCACATGGAAGAGGCCCTGGAGTGAGGGCTGCTACAAGAGGCATGGTAGCTGTAGTGTCAGATCCTGAGGCTGAGAGTACACAGAGTGACGTGTCAGAGCACAGGAGACATTATCCCCGCAGAGGAGGGATGAGCTGCAGTTGAGAGGTCTGCTGTTGAAATAGGACATGCACACTTTAACACACAAATCATTTCAGCGACAGGGCCTACCAAACAACTTTGACTGAAATGATTGGTTTGTTTGGGCCCCCACACCAAAAAAGCTATTCATCTCTCCCTGTACAGACTAAACAGGCTCTACTGAGGCAAGATGTCGTCCTCATCCTCAACCTCTGATTCCTCTCCCCCTACAGTGTGTACTTCCTCCTCATCACACATTATCAATTCGTCCCCGCTGGACTCCACAACCACAGGTCCCTCTGTAGTATCTGGAGGGCAGTGCTGTACTTCATTGAGGAATTGATTATTCATTTTTATAAACATCATTTTTTCAACGTTGTGAGGAAGCAACCTCCTTCGCCGCTCACTGACCAGGTTCCCCGCTGCACTAAAAACTCTTTCCGAGTACACACTGGAGGGGGGACAACTCAGGTAAAATAGAGCCAGTTTGTACAGGGGCTTCCAAACTGCCTTTTTTTCCTGCCAGTAACAATATGGACTGTCTGACATGTCTACTTGGATGGTGTCAGCAAAGTAATCATCCACAATTTTTTCTATTGTCACAGCATCCAATGCAGCGAGAGTAGACATGTCTGCAATGGTTGGCAGGTCCTTCAGTCCGGACCAGATGTTATCAGCATCCCCGCCAGTGCCTCTTTTGGGAAAACTGAGCTTTTTCCTCGCAGCCATAGATGTGGAAGAAAATGAGGGTGGAGCTGTTGGCATGTCACGGTCCTCTTCAGAGGACAATCTCCTGACCAGCAGGTCTTTGCACCGCTGTAGACTTGTGTCCGCCGGAAACAGAGACACAACATACGCTTTAAACCGAGGATCGAGCACGGTGGCCAGAATGTATTCCTCTGACTTTAAAAGAGTGACCACCCTCGGATCCTGGCAAAGCGTACGAAGGGCTACATCCACAAGAGCTACATGCTTGCTGTAATCGCAATGGCTTACCAGCTCCTCCCTCACTTTCTCCAGCTGCTTCTGCAACAGCCTGATCAGGGGAATGACCTGACTCAAGCTGGCAGTGTCGGAACTGACTTCTCGTGTGGCAAGTTCAAATGGCTGCAGAACCTTGCACAACACGGAAATCAGTCTCCACTGCGCTTGACTCAGGCGCATCCCCACTCCTTTGCCTATGTCGTAGGTGGCTGTGTAGGCCTGAATGGCCTTTTGCTGCTCCTCCATCCTCTGCAGCATATAGAGGGTGGAGTTCCAGCGCGTCACAACCTCTTGTTTGAGGTGATGGCAGGGCAGGTTCAAGCTTTTTTGATGTGCCTCTAGTCTGCGGTAGGCACTGGCTGAATGCCGAAAGTGTCCAGCAATTTTGCGGGCCACCGCAAGCATCTCCTGCACACCCCTGTCACTCTTGAGGTAATGCTGCACCACCAAATTAATGGTGTGGGCAAAACATGGGACGTGCTGGAAATTGCCCATATTTAATGCCCGCACAATGTTACTGGCATTGTCTGACACCACAAATCCCCATGAGAGTCTAAGTGGGGTAAGCCACTGGGAGATAATTTCCCTCATTTTCTCTAATATGTTGTCAGCGTTGTGCCTCTTATTAAAGCCTGTAATGCACAATGTTGCCTGCCTTTGCATGAGCTGCCATTTTGTAGATGCTGCTACTGATGCAGCTGTTGCTGTTGCTGCGGAAGGGGATGCATCTACCCAGTGGGCTGTCACAGTCATATAGTCCTTCGTTTGCCCAGAACCACTTGTCCACATGTCCGTGGTTAAGTGGACAGTGGGTACAACCGCATTTTTAAGAGCACACTTGATCGTACTTCTCTGTACATTTTTGGTATCGCCTGCCTAGTGAAGTGGAATCTCGAGGGGATTTGGTACCGGGGACACAATACCTCCATCAACCCTCTAAATCCCACTCCACTGATGGCGGACACCGGGCGCACGTCTAACACCAACATTGCAGTTACAGCCGCAGTTATACGCTTTGCAATAGGGTGACTACTATCGTATTTGGTGGTCATGGCAAACGACTGTTGGACGGTCAATTGTTTGGTGAAAGACTTAGCGGTCTTACGACTTCCCCTCTGGGAAGATGACCGACTAACAGCAGCAACAGCAGCAGTGGCAGTAGTAGGCGTACCGCTGCAGGATTCCTCGGATGAATCCCGTATTGAGGAGGACTCAGTCTGGCTGCTGACTTGGGCTGCAGGACTGAATCTGATGGAGATTGTGGAGGAAGTTGACGAGGAGGGTGTTGCTGGTGTGTATCCAACTGGACCACGGGATTTAGGTGTCCCTGTACCGATGAGGGTCCTAGCCCCAGTTCCTGAACTAACCACTGAACTATGAAGGTTATTCAGGTGACGTATAAGGGAGGATGTTCCTAGGTGGGCAAGATCCTTACCCCTGCTTATTTGAGCTTTACATAAGCTACATATTGCCATACATTGGTTGTCTGGATTTGGATAAAAATAACTCCAGACCGAAGAGGTGCATTTTTTGGTCTTCTGACCAGGCATGACGATGGGCTTTTTCATCCCATGGACATCAGCTGTTTCCCCCCCTGGTGCCTCATTTACAATAACCACATCACCATCCTCATCATCAAGTTCCTCCACAGCGCCAGCTACATCATCAATAGCCTCCTCCCGAGCCACCTCTTCCCGTACAGTGATGGGAAGTACAGTGATGGAAAGGTCAGGCTTGACAACCACCAACACGCTTGGACTCGCCTTGGGGATTTGTGATAATTTCTCTTTAGAAGGCAGAGTTGTTTGCTGTTTTGTTGCTGACAGCATAACTCTCTTCAATTTTTTGTAGGGGGGGGGAGGAGGAGGAGGGCTAAGATCCGTGGGTGAAGCTGAACCACTAGTCATGAACACGGGCCAGGGCCTAAGCCGTTCCTTGCCACTCCGTGTCGTAAATGGCATATTGGCAACTTTACGTTTCTCCTCAGATGATTTTAAGTTTCTCTTTTTGCTACTTTTTCTTAACTTTGGCTTTTTGGATTTTACATGCCCGGTACTACGAGATTGGGCATCGGGCTTGGAAGACGACGTTGATGGCATTTCATCGTCTATGTCATGACTAGTGGCAGCAGCTTCAACATTAGGAGGAAGTGGGTCTTGATCTTTCCCTACTTTATCCTCCAAATTTTTGGTCTCCATTATATGTAGCACAAGATACTGCAGAATGTGTGAACTTGGTAATATTGCAGTACCAATGGACTTATACTGCTGGATTGGTTTTGCAAATTTGGTTATAATTATTATATATTTTTTTTTTTTTAATTTTTTACTTTTTTTTACTTTTTTTTATTTTTACAAAACTTGGGAATAGTGGGGAAATAACTATGCCCTTAGAAGCACAGGACACAGCACCACTGGACTGAACAGGACACGGCACAGGACCCAGCAGCACTACGGAACTCAGCAGGACAGAGCACAGGACACAGCACCACTGGACTGATACTGCAGAATGTGTGAACTTGGTAATATTGCAGTACCAATGGACTTATAATGCTGGATTGGTTTTGCAAATTTGGTTATAATTATTATATATATTTTTTTTTTTTAAATTTATTATTTTTTACTTTTTTTTTATTTTTTAAAAACTTGGGAATAATGGGGAAAAAACTATGCCCTTAGAAGCACAGAGCACAGGACACAGCACCACTGGACTGAACAGGACACGGCACAGGACCCAGCAGCACTACGGAACTCAGCAGGACAGAGCACAGGACACAGCACCACTGGACTGATACTGCAGAATGTGTGAACTTGGTAATATTGCAGTACCAATGGACTTATAATGCTGGATTGGTTTTGCAAATTTGGTTATAATTATTATATATTTTTTTTTTTTTTAAATTTATTATTTTTTACTTTTTTTTTATTTTTTAAAAACTTGGGAATAATGGGGAAAAAACTATGCCCTTAGAAGCACAGAGCACAGGACACAGCACCACTGGACTGAACAGGACACGGCACAGGATCCAGCAGCACTACGGAACTCAGCAGGACAGAGCACAGGACACAGCACCACTGGACTGATACTGCAGAATGTGTAAACTTTGTAATATTGCAGTACCACTGGACTTTTACTGCTGAATGTGTGAACTTGGTAATATTGCAGTACCAATGGGCTTATACTGCAGGATTGGTTGTGAAAATTTTGTGGTAATTAAAAAATATTAAAGTAGTTTTTGGTATTTTTTAAAATAACTTTTTTTTATTTTTTTAAACACAGGGGAATATTGGGGAAATAACTATGCCCTTAGAAGCACAGAGCACAGGACACAGCACCACTGGACTGAACAGGACACAGCACAGGACCCAGCAGCACCACTGACCTCAGAAGGACAGAGCACAGCACACAGCACCACTGGACTGATACTGCAGAACACAGCACAGCACAGCACTAAACAGCACAGCACAGCACAGCACTAAACAGCACAGAACTAAACAGCACAGAACTAAACAGCACAGAACTAAACAGCACAGAACTAAACAGCACAGAGGACCACCTAACACACCCTCCCTCTACCCTGATCAATGCCCGAGTGAAGATGGCGGCGACTAGCGGGGAATTTATAGGATCCGAGTATCGCGAGATCCGACAACGGGATTATGAGTCAGAGCCTCAGTTTCACTTTTGAATTTGGCGCCAATACCCGGATCTGTCTCGGATCCGACTCGGATCCGCAACGTTCGGGTGGGCTCGGATTTCAAAAATCCGAGTGCGCTCATCCCTAATATATATATATATATATATATAAGTGGTATTTAAATAAAAGCAGGTAGATAATTTGAGGGTAGAATAATAACACTACATAGATGTCAATGGAAATTGATATAATTATAACTGGAAAGATGCAAGGACATTGTCCCCCAACAAATATGGAGCAGTTGGAGGTAGATCTATCTTTCCATCTCACTTGATAGATTCTTACAGTCCCCCAGATGGTAGTGCCGATCCTTTACTGCAACCAAAAATGACAGGAGGTTCATCACAACTAATAAAAGAAAAAAGTAAAAAGAAAATACCTCTGTTTTGAAATCCTCTCAGCTTCTGACGGAGCCTGAATGACGTCCGCTTGTTGTCTCTTCGCTGTCGGCAGATTACAGGTGTGCGTTCTGCTCAGATATGACTGACAAGGGTACTCCCACTTTCACGCATGACTTCTGCTTTCTCAATGGATCCCTTGAGAATGTACATTTGGGATGAAACGTCTTGGGGCTGTATTCCTTTTTTGGCCCTCTGAAGCATCGTTTGTTACTAGACATGAAGCTGTAAGTTATGCGGGAAACGGGGAGTTATGCGGGAAAGTGGAAGAACGCATGCAAAGATGGATATTTTATCAAATAAATAAACTCTTAATATTATTTTTGCGAAAATATATGCTTAAAAAAGTATTTTTTTTTAGAGTAAACCAGTGGTTCCCAAATTTTTTTCAGCTGGCGGCACCCTTAGAGTCTCCATAATTTTTTCAAGGCACCCCTCCAAAATAATAACCGAGCAGTCCCGTTTTATAAGTAGTCAAAAAAAATGTAATAAGTATTTAGGTCAGTACAGAAATACTTAGTAAGTTGTATGCAAAAATAATACACATGAATCCAAGGGAAAAGAATATTTTTATATATTTTTCTCAATTATATTTCTGTCAAAGAATAATTTACAGCTAATATTAAGAGGAATAAGATCAAACAAAATAATACAACAGCATGTACAAAAATCATCACACTGTGCCCCTTCACCTTTACACTGTGCCCCTTCACCTTTACACTCTGCCCCTTCACCTTTACACTGTGCCCCTTCACCTTTACACTGTGCCCCTTCACCTTTACACTGTGCCCCTTCACCTTTACACTGTGCCCCTTTATCCTCACTCTGCCCCATCCTCCATTCTTTTGCCCCTCCATTGCTGTTTCCTATCAACATTTCCCCTCCATTTCTTTACTTACCATACTTGGCCTTCTGTCTTCTATTTCTTCTGTCTTCTAATTCTTCTGTCTTCTCTTCTGTCTTCTTACCAATCTGGCGGCGTCCAGGACCCAGCATTCTCCTCTCTCCTGTTGCTCCTCACTGAATATATCGGACGTGATGACGTCACGTCCGACATTCAGTGAGAAGCGAGGAGGGAGGAGGATTGGTAAGTTTTTTTTGTTTGTTTTTTCCCCGGCCGCGGCACCTTTGTGACACACTTTGGGAACTGCTAGAGTAAACACGTAAATCAGGATGTACTTAATGCATACTCTACTTAAGATGCATTTTTATATTTTCTCTTACTTTCAAATACTTGTTCTGTGCTATGTAGTGGCACGCACACGTGAAGTCATCACTATCAGTCAGCGCTCAACCTGTAGCTGTCTTTAACGATACGGCTAAAAAAACCATACTTATGAAATGCCCAGAGCTTGAATCAGCCGCATCTGCATTGCACGCCCTGGGCATTCCTTTACTGTACTTTATCTATGTCCACTTGTAAACACATAGGGATAGATTTACTAATGCTTCTAAAAAAAAAAAGGAAAAGTGGAGTTGTTGCCAATAGCAACCATTCAGATTCTAGAATGCACAGGATAAATGATAGCTATAATCCGATTGGTTGCTATGGGCAACACCTCCACTTTTCCTTTTTTTAGAAGCTTTAGTAAATCTACTCCTATAAAGTGGGTTTGCTTGCTCCGACACTAGATTAATAAATCCTATTTCACTACCCGTCTGGACATTGTGGATAGTGTGGATTTCTTATTTAACAGCTCCATTATTCCTGCTTGTCTTTTGCATATTTATGGCTTCACATTAATGTCTTCCTGATGCAGACACTCAGCGCCAGAGTTAATTTTCATGCAGGGAAATTAATGAGCGACAATCTGCACACACACACAGACAAACACAGACACAGACACACACACAGACACACGCACACGCACACACAAAACAATTACAGAAAAACGAAACATTGTTGTAAATCTTAATTGTAATTTCCTTCCTTGAAGTAGCAATATAATCAAGATTTAATGTACCTTTTTGTGATATAAATTGTTATTTCATTTTAATATATAAACAGACCACAAACACGTAAGTACTTTGACAAGGAATTGAACATCACTGACAATATTTGCAGAAAGTTATTCAGTAGCCACTGATGTGAAGAAAGAAAAACAGAAGCTTCCAGTTGATCAAAGCATGTTTAATACAATGTATAAACATATAAACAAACAGCTCCATAAGAAGACACAATGGGGCCTGATTCATTAAGACACCCATACTTAGATCAATGTACGTTTGTTTTAGAACACATGGTGTCTGATTCAATAAGGAACTTAAGCAAGAAATTGAGTAAGTTTTCTTACTTACGTTTTCTGGACAAAACCATGTTACAATGCAAGGGGTGTAAATTACTTTATTATTGTGCACATAAGTTAAATTCTGGCTGTTTTTTCATGTAGCACACAAATATCAACTTTAAATTTCAGTGTACAAATAAAGCTATCAAGTATTTGTGTGCTACATGAAAAAACAGCCAGAATTTAACTTATGTGCAAAATAATAAAGTAATTTACACCCCTTGCATTGTAACATGGTTTTGTCCAGAAAACGTAAGTAAGAAAACTTACTCAATTTCTTGCTTAAGTTCCTTATTGAATCAGGCCCATGGAAATTGGATATATGTACTTCCGAATTCAACAATTAGCTGAAGATACGTCTGGTGATGAATACGGGTCTAGGTCCGCTCTACTCTAACAGACAATACACTGCAGGATACGACCAATACATATGTGCAATATCAAGTCACAAAAGAACACACAGAAAAAAAACAAAACTATTCAATTAATGTCACCTGTTAATAATATAGTCATTAATAATAAAACTTTAAAAAAAAATAAATGTGTATGTTATTAAGGCCTACTGTACATAAAACACATTTTTACGGTTGCTACTGATTGCAAACACATGTTATAGCATGCATACACAGCCGTCATCACTAGTAATCAGCACTCAGACCAGACCTGGAGCTGGAGCAAGAGATACGGCTGAACAATAAGTACCTGATAGATGCCCGGAGTTTGGATCGGACACTGCTGAGTTTGGCTGAGGAGGAAAAGAAATTGGCGCTGGTGGAGTGTGCAACGTGGTAGCGTGCCCTCTCTAGCGCCCCCCTCTGTCCGTCTGCCCACGCTACACCCCCTGATTGTACTATTTATTATTTTCAAACGAATGAATGGTTGACTTTTACATAGAGCATAAAACTATTATTTATACTATTAATTATTTTATTTTTTTTGGTGCTTTTGTTCCACCGTGATCTGTTTTATGAAAATAACTGGCCTCTTGCAATACTAAGAAAGAACAGAGTGAAAAAAAAAAAATTACCACAAGCTAGGAACATATTTAACATATTTTAACATTAATCAATTCAAAACAGCCCGGTTTTATCAAGATGATGCATTTTAAATTTCCTGCCGTTGCTATAGCAGCAGTTTTTGAAGTGACCATGCTCAATGTCATGCATCTTATTGTTACATTGTAGCAGAAAACACCTACCCAAGGAGTGATCTCTATTTCAGCTATATATATGAGGCTTAATGCAGCTGTGCACTGGCACAAAATGCAATGTATCTGATCATCGGTCAGTTTACTGACAGTAGCAAACATGTACAAGTTAGTTGTCAGTAAGAGAAGAATATAACACCCGATTGTCACTAATAAAGACACACATAGGTCATTTACAGTCTAAATGCGCAGCACGGTGGCTCAGTGATTAGTGTTTCTGCCTCTCAGCACGGGGGTCATGAGTTTAATTCCCGACCATGGCCTTATCTGTGGGGCGTTTGTGTGGGTTTCCTCTGGGTGCTTTGGTTTCAAATGGTCGTGAATTGTGGGATCTGCAAGATAACTGCATAAGTATGTACCCAGCTTTAGCCAGTAGTCAGGTTCTTTACTTGCAGTGATAGAGGAGGCTGTGGTTTGAATCCCGTCTCATTTCATTTTAGTAAATTGAATGTTGCAGCAGGCTGATAGAACACATTGAGAAAAGTATAAGTTAGCTCAGCTGACTAGTAGTGAGGGGCCCATGGACAGTCATAGTAGAGGCCCTGCTTTGAGTTTTATGCTACAACGGCCTTGATGAAGTCCATGAGAAAAGTTTCTCCATATCCACAACGTATGTTCTGGCTTGGTGGCTCAGTAGACGGGTGAACTGTTTATAGCTTATAAAGGTTCTCTTGTTCGACTCCCCAATCAGTTAACATTTGTAGCTCTTTTGGTTTTGCTCCCGGCCCCTTGATGACATTGAAAAAAGACCCACTGCTGCTCTTTATCATGTACTGGCTCGGATGGCTCAGTTGACTAGTAGTCAGATTGCTGACTGTGATGTTGGAGGTTCTGGTTTGAATCCCCAGACAGGCTTGATGGTTTCTCTGTCATCATCCTGCTCAGTGGGTTCTTGCCTTATAATGATGGGTTAATAATATTCTTTAATAAACTTGGCTGTGAGTTTCTAAAAGAACCAATTTATGAAAAGACAACTATTTTTTACCACTAGACTACTCTTTTCTCAATATTGACAGCAACTCTACTGTCAGTAGAGCACTTATACTGTTTGCCCATTAACTTATGCCCTCAATGTGACGAAACACAAAAGACTCCTCACAACATAGATACACCAACCAATGTACAAAGGGGATTTGAACCAAGACCTCAGTCATCTATAGCTAGCGTAGGCAGGGCCGAATTAACAATGAATCTGATGGGGATGCAACCCTAGCCTCTCCACAGAGATATGCCCAGGCCAGCCAGGAGGAAAATACAATCACAGAAATAGGGGACTCCAGTTGTGGCCGGACTCTCTGCACCAGGGCCGGACTGGGACTAAAAATCAGCCCTGGCATTTAAAATACAGAGGCCCACCTCAGTTCAAGCATGAAAGAAGCTTTGTGCCGCCACGCAGCGGCAGCACCGAAAAGGGCGTGACTTCATTGTTTTGTGTGTGTGGCCAACATGGGGCATTCATACATACATTATAATAAAACACTACATTTATCACAGCCCCCCTCAGTGAAACAAAGGCCCCAGTCAGTGAGATACACACAGCCCCAGTCAGTGAGACACACAGCCCCAGTCAGTGAGACACACAGCCCCAGTCAGTGAGACACACAGCCCCCCTCAGTAATACACACAGCCCGAGTCAGTGAGACACACAACCCCCCCTCAGTAATATACACAGCCCCCCCTCAGTAATACACACAGCCCCCCCTCAGTAATACACACAGCCCCCCTCAGTAATACACACAGCCCCCCTCAGTAATATACACAGCCCCCCATCAGTAATATACACAGCCCCCCCTCAGTAATACACACAGCCCCCCCTCAGTAATACACACAGCCCCCCCTCACTAATATACACAGCCCCCCTCAGTAATATACACAGCCCCCCCTCACTAATATACACAGCCCCCCTCAGTAATACACAGTCACCCCTCAGTAATATACACAGCCCCACCTCAGTAATATACACAGCCCCCCTCAGTAATACACAGCCCCCCTCAGTAATACACAGCCCCCCTCAGTAATATACACAGCCCCCCTCAGTAATACACACAGCCCCCCCTCAGTAATATACACAGCCCCCCTCAGTAATATACACAGCCCCCCCTCAGTAATATACACAGCCCCCCCTCAGTAATATACACAGCCCCCCTCAGTAATACACAGCCCCCCTCAGTAATATACACAGCCCCCCTCAGTAATACACACAGCCCCCCCTCAGTAATATACACAGCTCCCCTCAGTAATACACAGCCCCCCCTCAGTAATACACACAGCCCCCCCTCAGTAATATACACAGCCCCCCTCAGTAATATACACAGCCCCCCCTCAGTAATATACACAGCCCCCCCTCAGTAATATACACAGCCCCACCTCAGTAATATACACAGCTCCCCTCAGTAATATACACAGCCCCCCTCAGTAATACACACAGCCCCCCCTCAGTAATATACACAGCCCCCCCTCAGTAATATACACAGCCCCCCCTCAGTAATATACACAGCCCCCCTCAGTAATACACAGCCCCCCTCAGTAATATACACAGCCCCCCTCAGTAATACACAGCCCCCCTCAGTAATATACACAGCCCCCCTCAGTAATATACACAGCCCCCCCTCAGTAATATACACTCACCTTGTTGCTCGGCGGAGGGAGCTCAATGTGATGTGCGGCTGTTGCCAGTGATCACATGGGACGCGCACCATGTGATTAATATCACATGACCGCACATCACATTGAACTCCCTCCACCGAGCAGCGCACAGTGAGCTGCGCTGCTCGGGCGGGCATGGTGCCCCCATCGGATCGGCCCAATTAGCCATCGGCCCTTCTGGCATTTGCCAGAAGTGCCCGATGGCCAGTCCGGCCCTGCTCTGCACTGATGGTCAAACAGAGGTTAATTGAGTTTGCTGGGACTTGCAGTTCAGAAACATGACCCATTCTTGACACAAAGTTATTGATGAAAGACAGTGAGAAAAATCTACTCTTGTTGCTTAAAGAAGGAAGTGGCACAGCCAGCTAATATTTGTGTTTTTTACTTGCACTGATAAAGGAGACTTGGGTTTGAATCCCCTGTCTGGTTTCATTTTAGTAAATTGAATGTTGCAGCAGGTTGGTTGAAGACATTGAGAAAGTATAAGCTAGCTCAGCTGACTAGTAGTGAGGTGCCCATGGACAGTCATAGTAGAGGCCCTGCTTTGGACTCCAAGTGACTTCCTTTTTAGCACATTTCATGTTGCAACAAGCTTGATGAAGTCCATGAGAAAAGTCTCTCCATATCAGCACCATCTGTCTGAGCTTGGTGGCCCAGTAGGTAGGGCATCTGTTTATGGTGTATATGGATTCCCTTGTTCAAATCCCCAACCAGGTAACATTTATATCTTCTTTGATTTTGCTCCAGGTCCCCTTTATGTCATTGATAATAGTCTTACTTCTGCTCACATCATGTACTGGCTTGGTGGCCCAGTAGATAGAAGATCTGTTTATGGTGTATATGGATCCCTGTGTTTGACTCCCCAGCCAGGTAACATTTACTGCTCCTATGGTTTTGCTCCAGGCCCCTGGATGACGTTGATAAAAGACCCACTGCTGCTCTCAATCATGTACTGGCTTGGATGGCTTGGTAGATAGAAGATCTGTTTATGGTCTATATGGATGCCTGTGTTTGAATCCCCAGCCAGGTAACATTTATAGCTTCTTTGGTTTTGGTCTAGGCCCATTGATGACATTGATAAAAGACCCACTGCTGCTCTCTATCATGTACTGGCTTGCATGGCTCAGGTGATTAGTAGCCAGATTGCTGATGGTGATGTTGGAAGGTCCTGGTTTGAATCCCCAGACAGGCTTGATGGTTTCTCTGTCATCATCCTGCTCAGTGGGTTCTCTCCTTGTAAGTGATGATGGGTTAAATTGTTTGTTTGTTAATAAATAAACATGGCTGTGGGGTTCTAAAAGAATTAACAGCTACTTTATAAAAATACTCTTTTCTTACATTATTAACTTGCCACTACTCTTCTCTCACTAGACTACACTTTTCTCAATATTGATGGGAACTCTTCTGTCCAATGAGCACTTTACTACTTGCCCACTAACTTATATGACTAAAGACCATCTTTCACTAAGACTCCTAAATGTCATGAGTCAGGCAAGTCCACCCAGCAAAGACAAAGACATATATAGACATTGACATTGACATATATAGACATTGACATATATAGACCTTACTCATCTGAGCCAACAACATCATTTATATAGCACCACTATTTCCACAGCACTGCACAGACAACACACTCTACACAGATAAGGCCCTGTTCAGGAACTGAACTCCTAGCCCCAGCACTGCGGGGCAGATGTGCTAACCACTTAGCCACCATGCTGCCCACATATGGTGTAAGAAAATACGGAAACTTATCTCAATGCCTTCAACAAGTCAGGTGTAAAATCCAAGGTACAAAAGCTACAGCTGTTTGTGGAGTTGAACTAAGACCTCAAACATCTCTACCAGCAAACAAATTGGTTACTAATCCTCTGAGCCAAGGTTTCCTCAGTGTCATAATTCACCCTGCTGCATCAGGAAAGATAGCTGAAAAACCTGTCTGGGGGTTCAAACCTGAGACACCACCATTAGCTGTAACCAGAGAACCTGGACACAAGTCAACAGAGCCAGCTTGTTCTTCAGATAGGCTCTTCTTAATGTCATGAAACTAGCCAGGTGCACCAACCATTGTTCAAAGGGGGATTTGAACCAGGACCTCAGACAGTAGAGCACCAGGCTACTAGTGATCTGAGCCAACACATGGTATGAGTAACTGCAAGACTTTTCTCAATGTCTTCAACAAGCCAGGTGTAAAATCCAATGTACAAAAAAAACATCTGTTAGTGGATTTGAACTAAGACCTCAACCATCTCTGCAAGTAAGTAACCAAGCTGCTAGTCCTCTGAGCCAGAATAAGATTACATAACTGTCTTTTCTCAATGTTATAATTAATTCTGGTGCATCATGCAAGGTAGTTAAAAGAAGTCAGTCTTGGGGTTCAAACCAGATCGTCCACCATTAGCTGTGAACAGATAATCTGGACACAACTCTACAGAGCCACCTTGTTTGCTAAGTGCAAGGGTGATTATGCTCAGTGTCATCAACCAGCCTTGTGCAACATCCAAGGTACTAACAGAATGTTGCCTGGGGGAACTAAATTGATGTGTTAACATGTTTGTCCAGCATTCTTTAATAAAATTGACTGCTGGGTTCAAAAGAACTATTAGCCAATTTATGAAAAGACAACTATTTCTTAGTAATTAACTTGTCACTAGTCTACTCTTTTCTCAATGGGATCTCTGCTGTCAGTAGAGCACTGATACTGCTTGCCCACTAACTTATGTGACTAAATACAGCTCATCCTTCAGGAAGACTCTTCTCAATGTCATGAACCACCCAGATACAACAACAAATGTACAAAAGGGGACCTCAACCATTTAATGCTAGAAGAGCACTGGGCTACTAGTCATCTGAGCCAATATACTGTGTCAGCTATTAGGGAGACTTTTGTCTTCAACAAGCCAGATGTAAAAACCAAGGTACAAAAGCTACAGCTGTTTGGGGATTTGAACCAAGAACTCAACAGAGAACTCGGTTACTAGTCCTCTGAGGCAGCTTAGGTTTATGCAAGTGTTTCTACTCAGTGTACTAATCCATCCTGGTGCATCAGGCACGGTAGCTAAAAGAAACCTGTCTCAGGGTTCAAACCAGAGACTCCACCATTAGCTGTGCTTGGAGAACCTTTCAAGCACATTTCATGTTGCAACAGGCTTGATGAAGTCCATGAGAGAAGTCTCTCCATATACTCAATAAATGTTCTGGTTTGATGGCCAAGTAGGTAGGTGTTCTGCTTACAATTATGGGTTCCTTTGTTTAAATCCCTAGCCAGGTAACATTTATAGCTTCTTTGATTTTGCTCCAGGCCCCTTGATGACGTTCATAAAAGATACCCACTGCTGCACTCATCATGTACTGTCTTGGATGGCTCAGTTTACTAGTAGCCAGATTGTTGACGGTGATGTTGGAGATCCTGGTTTGAATTGCCAGACAGGCTTGATGGTTTCTCTGTCATCAACCTGCTCCGTGGGTTCTCTAATTGTAGTGATGGGTTAATATGTTTGTTCAGCATTATTTAATAAACTTGGCTGTGGGGTTCTAAAAGAATTAACAGGCAATTTATGAAAAGACTACTCATCTTAACTTGCTCTTTTCTCAATATTAATGGGAATTCTACTGCTAGATGAGCAACTTATGCCCTCAATGTGATTAAAGACCATACTTTAGGTAAGTAGGAATACACTTTTCAATGTCATGAACCAGTCAGGTGCACCAATTAATGTGCAAAGGGGGGGATTTGAACCAGGACCTCAGCCATCAAATTTCAGCAGAAGACCAGGCTACTAGTCATCTGAGCCAACATACTGCACAAGCAATTACAGAGACCTTTTTCTCAATGTCTTCAACAAGCCAGGTGTAAAATCTAATGTACAAAAAATACAGCTGTTTGTTGATTTGAACTAAGATCCCAATCAGCACTACAAGCAGAGAACACTGTTACTAGTCCTCTGAGCCAAATTAAATTTATGTAGGTACCCTTCCTCAGTGTTATAATTCATCCTGAAGCTTCAGGCAAGGTAGTTAAAAGACACTGGTCTTGGGGTTCAAACCAGAGACTTCACTATTAGCTGTTAACAAAGAATCTTTACACTAGTCTACAGAGCCAGCTTGTCTGCTCAGTATGAGCGGGGAGATTATTCTTAATGTCATCAACCAGCCTTGTGTAGCATTTAAATGCCTAAAAAAGAAACCTGCCTTAGGACTCAAACTCAAAACCCTTCCATTGCTGTCATAAGAGAACAAAGCTACTAGTCCACCAAACCAGCATGTATGTGATGCCAGTGCAGAGACGTTTCTCAATGCCATCAATGAGCCTAGCTTCTCAATGTCATCAGAGACTAGTGCAACATCCAAGATACTAAAAGGAAGTTTACCTGGAAAATCAAACCAGAGCCTCTATTACTGCCTGTGTATTCATCATCATCAGCTATTTATATAGCCCCACAAATTCTACAACAAAATACAAAAACCTCACTCACATCAGTTTCCACCCCATTGGGGCTTACATTCTAAATTCCCAATAATACACACCTACAGAGTGTGATACTAGGGCCAATTTACCTACTAGTATGTTTTTGGAGTGTGAGAAGAAACCCACACAAATTATCATGGTTAGGAAATGAACTCTTGACCCCAAGACTGTGAGGCAGAAGTGCTAACCACTAAGCTACCAGTCTGCCATGCACCCAATCCTGGACAGAGTTATCTTACTCCTTTCTTCAGCTCAGCTAGTAGCTCTCCAATTCCCAGCAGAGATACAGCTGTCTCAGGCACAGTTCACTGAGTTAATTATGGAGAATAAGGGTGCCCCAATTATACAGGAACAGTCAGTACAACAAGAGACAAATTCAACACATTGAGCTCTTTGTCATGTTCCTCATACAATTAATGAACAGTTTTTGCAGTGTGGCAGGGAGCATTATCCTGGTGAAAGAGGCCACAGTCATCAGGGAATACCGCTGCCATGAAGGAGTGTACTTGGTCTGCAACAATGTTCAGGTAGGTGGTACATGTCAAAATAACATCCACATGAATGCCAGGACTCAAGGTTTTCCAGCAGAACATTGCCCAGAGCACCACACTGCCTCCGTCAGCTTGTCTTCTTCCCATAGTGCATCCTGGTGCCATCTCTTCCCTAGGTAACAAGCACAAGGCCGTCCACATGATATAAAAGAAACCGTGATTCATCAGACCAGGCCACCTTCATCTATTGCTTCATAGTCCAGTTCTGCCGCTCACGTGCCAGCTGTAGGCACTTTCAGCGGTGGACACGGGTCAACATGGGCACAAGCTGTGATGTGTGTTCTGACAACTTTCTATCACAGCAGCACTAAGTTAGATGTGTTTCTCCTTTGGTTTATTTTTTGTTTAAAACTGAAGGAGGGAAGAACGGGAAGGTGGGGGAAGATTGGGTACAGATACAGAATGAGACAACATTTCAAAAGCTATTCTAACAAAAATTATTTTAAGTTTATAATGACATGGCCTGAAATAGCTGTAAAACCTCTAAGTAGAATGAGGTAGCTTATGTGTCATGAGGGATCCTGTATTATATGATCATAAGGAGGACCCGGAAGTGGGTCAAAGACATATTTGTAAGACATATACTCATATATAAATAACTCTGATGAGTTACGGTTATGTCATTGTGTGAGTGTGAGTGCTCACTGCTAATAATAGCCACAGTGTGGCTAGGAGCAGGTGTGAGTGTGACCTCAGTACAGTTAGTCAATTTTCCTTTAAAACACATCTGAAGGTCTGTGCTGCATAGAATAAGACAGATGTAAGTGTCTCTGCTGCTCATAGGAACAATAGACAACCCAATAATACTCAGTCTATAGAGCAAAGGTATATACCCACTATAATATACCATTCACATGTATGAGTAAATGTATCTCTCAATTTATATAACAATTGAAACAGCTCATATAAAAAATGCCGATTAAAACATTGTCCTTAAGGAGGGAATCCAACTAAAGTTCTTATTGTAGGTAGGTGGGTTCCAAATCAACAATATTACTCAGATGTATTCCTCCAGTCTTAGGTGCCAAGTTGTAAGTTCCATATAACTCATGTGTGGTATATCCAGCTAAAATGTTATACCTACCCTCAATAAACTATCCCACAACCCTACTACTGCACTTTTACTCTCCTCCCCTTTGCTTCCAAACTACTTGAGAGGCTTGTGCAGGTCTCTAGGATTTATGTTTGTAAACATGTCGGATTCCAGTAGCAGGAAAACACAGGAAGATACTTTAGTGAGAAGAGGTACTGTACCTTTAAATACAGAGAGTGAGTCTCATGTAGCAGCCAGGCCATGGAGTAACCAGTGATCCAGAGAAGGTAATCGTTTGAGAGCCAGGGGTCAAAGCTAGAGAGGGCAGTCATCAAGTGACAGACAGAGTATGGCAGGCAGGAGACAACAGGATACAGAGTGCTGGTTTAAGGAGAGAAGCTCAATAAACTGATAGTGTGTTTTTCCCAGGAAGCTGCTTATATAGGCCTGAACATGTAGATGATTCCTCATGTGCTGGCAACTTATTACTAGCAGCAGGTCATTAGTCCATGCTCTGATGCAGGTTTACATGGAAGTGATGAAAAGGATGCAGCAGGTTATTAACTGAGCCTGTGTTTCACTGCACAGAATCCAGCAGAGTTTTCACATAATATGAGAAACGCTGTGTCTGTGGATCGGCACCGCCATGTTGGAAAAGAGGCGTAAATCAAAATGAAAACAACAGTGTGCAGACAGTGAAGATGTCAGAGCATATGAAACTTGTGGGCCAACCGCAGGTTAAAGTCAAGGACTGAATAAGCTCGAGAGCTGAGAGCTTCTCTCCTCTCGTTCGATCCTCCGCACTCTGTAATTGGCCAATGATCTGTTCACAGCTAAGTCGAAGGATCACTTCTCCATACTCATCCTCCTTGATGTTTTTGTTGATTTTGGTCCAGATGACCACCCTCTTCTCCTGCACACTTTTCACTGCCTTGATGTTTATGACATTGCACTCTTCTCATTCACCTCCTACCTTTTTTAATGCTCTTTCAGTGTCTCTACTGCTGGCACATCCTCCCCCCACTCACACTATTTGTCGCGGCTCAAGACTCCTCAAGGCTCTGTTCTTGGTCCTCTGCTTTTCTCTCTTTATAGCTTATCTCTTGGTGAACTAATATGTTCCTTCAGCCTCTAATACCCCCTCTGTGCAGAAGACACCCAAATCTACTTCTCCTTCCAGACCTCTCTCCTTCTGGGGAAATCAAACTTATTTTTGTATGTTGGCTGAGGGTAAGGAAAGCCCCAATCTGTCCACTGTCTGATAGCTTCTCCCATCAGAAGATGCACACCTTGGTCATTCTGCACATGCAGCCACCTTGAGGGGCTAATTAGTGCGCTTCCTGTAAAAATAAATGTAAGACATCACATCATCATTTGCTGTATATTTGTAGCTTTCTGTGCTACCTTTTCTGACTGACATGAAGAGGATTCAGGGACTAGTTTTATTACCAGGAAGACCAGAGCTCTGGACAAATACGTTTGTCAGGGACATTGTAAAGAATTGCAAAATTGAAAAATATGAGTACAATCACTCACATGGGTGAGACTGTAAACCAGATCTCTTTACAGCCCAGGGAAACAAGATATTGGGGCGTCTGACAGTATTAAACACAGATTTACACAACTTCACGAAAAAAGGAAGCTGTAGAAAGCAATCTTCATAGTACGCTGTATTTTGTAAGGGTTATATCTTTATGAATAATGTAAAGCAGTTTTTTATTTTTAAAAAGGTCTGGAAGCCCCAGCTGCATTGAGATTGGCCACAGGATTCGGCAACAGTGTAACCTACCTGGCTGAAGAGTTCAACCCACTATTAGATGTCATGATCGGCTCAAATGCAACCTTGGGATGACTACGCTAAATATTATTAACCAACTCCAAAAATTAGTATGCTTATACCCGAATGCAGATTTTTGGGTATCGCTGACATTCGCCTCCCTACACCAAGGGGAGCATACAGTAAGGGTGTGTTTACATAAATGTGACTCAATGAGACGTGGACACATAGATACGTCTATCAAGGAGTATATTTTGCATTAGGGCGGGCAACAAGATAAGCAATGACGATGATTAGCTAATTGCGTATTAACCCCTCCAGTTTATAACACTTAAACCATTAGCGTTTACTTGAATGTGCCCTTACTGTACCTGCCTTATGATTGCACACTCTTTGCCACCCTTGATTCACCTCTATAAGTGTCAGGAGTCACATACTCTACACAAATGGACTTTCACCTGACTCTACACAAGACCCCAAATTTGTTGAAACATTTCGCTTATCTTTATTATGATTGGTCTATTCAGAATTAACCATTGGCTCAACAGGTCAAACTGGCAATCGTCCTATGAATGTGGAACACGTCAGAACCAGTCCACCTATCTCAGGCTACCCTAATTAACAGTGTGTTCTAAAACAATTACGCCATTCATCATAAAAAGGCTCAGCAAAACATGACAAAGTTTCACAAAACAAGTTAACTGCAGGTCAGCATAGTACATTAGTGTTTAATAAGGTCAGGTATAGGTGAGCTGCGTTAGATTAGAGTATAGTTTTATATAAGGGTTAAGGGCATGAGTTGGACTTACAATCAGCTGGTTAATGTTCCCCGAAGCCAGTGTTCCAAACCGTTGGGGAGATATATTTTAGTTGTTTTAGTCAGTTAAGATCTCGCTGTGCTGTATAGCGCTGATCTGTTGACCTCTAAATAAAATTGCGTTGTACCATCATCCTGGTGTCAGTCGAGATATCAAACTACCCATATACTCACATATCCTAAACGGCCTTTATTCACAACTCTGTGGTATAGACTCCTAAATTGAAAGCCAAGTGAGATAGGTTTGGCTGCAGAGATTTATAGGATTTCCCACTTTAAAAATCAATTCAATAATAGTACGTGGGGATCACTTCCAAGTGACCCTCACCATTCTCCGTACAGAATATCGACACTCATTGCTCAACGCAATCGGCAGAGGTCACGGTTATATCTAGTGGACTGTAACAATATGCCAAAACAGTAAGTAAAAAAGTTGCTGTAACAAATTTCAGGGGCAAACGCAGGATTTGTAATGGGGGGTTTCCACACCACGCCGCCAGTGGGCGTGACAAGCATGCATGGGGGTGTGGCTATAATTTTAGACAATGCTTGGCTGCTCTCCAGCTCTTCCTATCCCCATAATATACATGGGCAATGCTGCGTGCACTACTGTTAGGTACACACAGCTCTCCCTTTTCGAGCAGAGTCATGTGAAGCTGGGGCAGGGCCCAGCCACCTGGATTATACAGTGCCCCAGGCTTGAAGGGGGGTTTCCAGGCACTAGGAAACCTACCCTCAGTTTGCCTATGATTATAATGCAGATTCCTTCCATTCTAACCATCTATGTTGCTATAACGCAGTTGGCAGAATGTATTTGGCAGGAATAATAAATACCTTGATGAAACTTCCTTAGATCCGGCTTTGCCGAGCTAAATGCATTACACCAGCTGCATAGATTGAAAGACAGGCACGTGCATGGCTACAATGCAATGTTTTATAATAGCCGATCTGCAATCACATTTAATCCTGTGTTAAAGCATCGGGGGTCCCATAAACATTTTTACTACCGGGCCAGTAATTTGAGTTGTAATCCAGAACATCACCAAAACAGACATCACCGGATGCGGCTTGTACTAATTCAGCTGTGTCATCTTAACGTACTTTTGAGAATTCGTTTTTTTTCCCCCTGTATATTTAGATGTACTAATTTGGTCCTTAGACAGTCAGTGTGTAAGTATGCAAACAGCAGAATATGATAAAGCAGTCATTCAACAGTATCTGAAATGTCGTTTATTTCACCAGGCTTTGCATATTTAATTGGCTCAGTAAATGACTTATCAGAAAGCAAATAGTAAATCATCCTTAGAACTTCATTAAATCACTGCGTGTTAGTCTATACGAGACGTCAGTTTGTTTTTGGATTGTAATGTCTTGTGGATGGAGGCAGAGGGATGCCGAGTGCAGATCTTTTCTGGGGCCAGGACAATGTTTGTGTACATATAAAGATACAGCATTCTTCATGGAAAAATGTAGCTCACCTGGCTCATCAATTGGCACCAATAAAAGAAATCGTTATGACACTCTGTGACTCGGACAGAGCCGGGCATTCTAGAATGTGAACTGATGTCTGTACTTGTTAATTATATGGGCACCACTCGAAGTGGAGGAGCTGCCTGCCAGCCAAACAGGTAGAGGACAGGGTAAAGAAATTCTGGAGAGTATTGGTGGACATAAGATAGTATAATACACAGCTGCATGGCCCGTTCTCTGTGTCAAGTGATATCTGTCTCAATTGCAATTTTGTACTTTAGTTAATAAGTACCCTAATGTCTACTCTATAATACTATGTCAATAACTGGGTATTAGAACATTTTGTAAAATTAGTATGAGTTTGATCTATCTATCTATCTATCTATCTATCTATCTATCTATCTATCTATCTCATATCTATCTCATATCTATCTATCTATCTATCTATCTATTTATCTATCTATCTATTAGGGATGAGCGCACTCGGATTTATGAAATCCGAGCCCACCCGAACGTTGCGGATCCGAGTCGGATCCGAGACAGATCCGGGTATTGGCGCCAAATTCAAAAGTGAAACTGAGGCTCTGACTCATAATCCCGTTGTCGGATCTCGCGATACTCGGATCCTATAAATTCCCCGCTAGTCGCCGCCATCTTCACTCGGGCATTGATCAGGGTAGAGGGAGGGTGTGTTAGGTGGTCCTCTGTGCTGTTTAGTTCTGTGCTGTTTAGTTCTGTGCTGTTTAGTTCTGTGCTGTTTAGTTCTGTGCTGTTTAGTTCTGTGCTGTTTAGTTCTGTGCTGTTTAGTTCTGTGCTGTGCTGTGCTGTGCTGTGCTGTGCTGTGCTGTGTTCTGCAGTATCAGTCCAGTGGTGCTGTGTGCTGTGCTCTGTCCTTCTGAGGTCAGTGGTGCTGCTGGGTCCTGTGCTGTGTCCTGTTCAGTCCAGTGGTGCTGTGTCCTGTGCTCTGTGCTTCTAAGGGCATAGTTATTTCCCCAATATTCCCAAGTTTTTTAAAAATAAAAAAAAAGTAAAAAAAAATAAAAAATTTAAAAAAAAAAAAAAATATAATAATTATAACCAAATTTGCAAAACCAATCCAGCACAGTATAAGTCCATTGGTACTGCAATATTACCAAGTTCACACATTCTGTGCTACATATAATGGAGACCAAAAATTTGGAGGATAAAGTAGGGAAAGATCAAGACCCACTTCCTCCTAATGCTGAAGCTGCTGCCACTAGTCATGACATAGACGATGAAATGCCATCAACGTCGTCTTCCAAGCCCGATGCCCAATCTCGTAGTACCGGGCATGTAAAATCCAAAAAGCCCAAGTTAAGAAAAAGTAGCAAAAAGAGAAACTTTAAATCATCTGAGGAGAAACGTAAAGTTGCCAATATGCCATTTACGACACGGAGTGGCAAGGAACGGCTTAGGCCCTGGCCCGTGTTCATGACTAGTGGTTCAGCTTCACCCACGGATCTTAGCCCTCCTCCTCCTCCCCCCCCCTACAAAAAATTGAAGAGAGTTATGCTGTCAGCAACAAAACAGCAAACAACTCTGCCTTCTAAAGAGAAATTATCACAAATCCCCAAGGCGAGTCCAAGGGTGTTGGTGGTTGTCAAGCCTGACCTTCCCATCACTGTACGGGAAGAGGTGGCTCGGGAGGAGGCTATTGATGATGTAGCTGGCGCTGTGGAGGAACTTGATGATGAGGATGGTGATGTGGTTATTGTAAATGAGGCACCAGGGGGGGAAACAGCTGATGTCCATGGGATGAAAAAGCCCATCGTCATGCCTGGTCAGAAGACCAAAAAATGCACCTCTTCGGTCTGGAGTTATTTTTATCCAAATCCAGACAACCAATGTATGGCCATATGTAGCTTATGTAAAGCTCAAATAAGCAGGGGTAAGGATCTTGCCCACCTAGGAACATCCTCCCTTATACGTCACCTGAATAACCTTCATAGTTCAGTGGTTAGTTCAGGAACTGGGGCTAGGACCCTCATCGGTACAGGGACACCTAAATCCCGTGGTCCAGTTGGATACACACCAGCAACACCCTCCTCGTCAACTTCCTCCACAATCTCCATCAGATTCAGTCCTGCAGCCCAAGTCAGCAGCCAGACTGAGTCCTCCTCAATACGGGATTCATCCGAGGAATCCTGCAGCGGTACGCCTACTACTGCCACTGCTGCTGTTGCTGCTGTTAGTCGGTCATCTTCCCAGAGGGGAAGTCGTAAGACCGCTAAGTCTTTCACAAAACAATTGACCGTCCAACAGTCGTTTGCCATGACCACCAAATACGATAGTAGTCACCCTATTGCAAAGCGTATAACTGCGGCTGTAACTGCAATGTTGGTGTTAGACGTGCGCCCGGTGTCCGCCATCAGTGGAGTGGGATTTAGAGGGTTGATGGAGGTATTGTGTCCCCGGTACCAAATCCCCTCGAGATTCCACTTCACTAGGCAGGCGATACCAAAAATGTACAGAGAAGTACGATCAAGTGTCCTCAGTGCTCTTAAAAATGCGGTTGTACCCACTGTCCACTTAACCACGGACATGTGGACAAGTGGTTCTGGGCAAACGAAGGACTATATGACTGTGACAGCCCACTGGGTAGATGCATCCCCTTCCGCAGCAACAGCAACAGCTGCATCAGTAGCAGCATCTACAAAATGGCTGCTCATGCAAAGGCAGGCAACATTGTGCATTACAGGCTTTAATAAGAGGCACAACGCTGACAACATATTAGAGAAAATGAGGGAAATTATCTCCCAGTGGCTTACCCCACTTAGACTCTCATGGGGATTTGTGGTGTCAGACAATGCCAGTAACATTGTGCGGGCATTAAATATGGGCAATTTCCAGCACGTCCCATGTTTTGCCCACACCATTAATTTGGTGGTGCAGCATTACCTCAAGAGTGACAGGGGTGTGCAGGAGATGCTTGCGGTGGCGCGCAAAATTGCTGGACACTTTCGGCATTCAGCCAGTGCCTACCGCAGACTAGAGGCACATCAAAAAAGCATGAACCTGCCCTGCCATCACCTCAAACAAGAGGTTGTGACGCGCTGGAACTCCACCCTCTATATGCTGCAGAGGATGGAGGAGCAGCAAAAGGCCATTCAGGCCTACACAGCCACCTACGACATAGGCAAATGAGTGGGGATGCGCCTCAGTCAAGCGCAGTGGAGACTGATTTCCGTGTTGTGCAAGGTTCTGCAGCCATTTGAACTTGCCACACGAGAAGTCAGTTCCGACACTGCCAGCTTGAGTCAGGTCATTCCCCTGATCAGGCTGTTGCAGAAGCAGCTGGAGAAAGTGAGGGAGGAGCTGGTAAGCCATTGCGATTACACCAAGCATGTAGCTCTTGTGGATGTAGCCCTTCGTACGCTTTGCCAGGATCCGAGGGTGGTCACTCTTTTAAAGTCAGAGGAATACATTTTGGCCACCGTGCTCGATCCTCGGTTTAAAGCGTATGTTGTGTCTCTGTTTCCGGCGGACACAAGTCTACAGCGGTGCAAAGACCTGCTGGTCAGGAGATTGTCCTCTGAAGAGGACCGTGACATGCCAACAGCTCCACCCTCATTTTCTTCCACATCTATGGCTGCGAGGAAAAAGCTCAGTTTTCCCAAAAGAGGCACTGGCGGGGATGCTGATAACATCTGGTCCGGACTGAAGGACCTGCCAACCATTGCAGACATGTCTACTCTCGCTGCATTGGATGCTGTCACAATAGAAAAAATTGTGGATGATTACTTTGCTGACACCATCCAAGTAGACATGTCAGACAGTACATATTGTTACTGGCAGGAAAAAAAGGCAGTTTGGAAGCCCCTGTACAAACTGGCTCTATTTTACCTGAGTTGTCCCCCCTCCAGTGTGTACTCGGAAAGAGTTTTTAGTGCAGCGGGGAACCTGGTCAGTGAGCGGCGAAGGAGGTTGCTTCCTCACAACGTTGAAAAAATTATGTTTATAAAAATGAATAATCAATTCCTCAATGAAGTACAGCACTGCCCTCCAGATACTACAGAGGGACCTGTGGTTGTGGAGTCCAGCGGGGACGAATTGATAATGTGTGATGAGGAGGAAGTACACACTGTAGGGGGAGAGGAATCAGAGGTTGAGGATGAGGACGACATCTTGCCTCAGTAGAGCCTGTTTAGTCTGTACAGGGAGAGAGGAATAGCTTTTTTGGTGTGGGGGCCCAAACAAACCAATCATTTCAGCCAAAGTTGTTTGGTAGGCCCTGTCGCTGAAATGATTGGTTTGTTAAAGTGTGCATGTCCTATTTCAACAACATAAGGGTGGGTGTGAGGGCCCAAGGACAATTCCATCTTGGAACTTTTTTTTTTGCATTATATGACCAAGCAACAGTCGTTTGCCATGTTCAAAAAGTAAAACCAAATGTAAAAAAATTCAAGAAATTAAACCAAAAGTAAAATGCCGTGTCATAATTTAAAACAAGAGGTATTGACGTGCTCTAAAACGACTGTATTGTTGTTTATATTTTATAAACACTACACTTGAAAGCTTGAGTCTTTCAATAGAAAAGTAACTGTCCATTGCACGAATATTTGCAACAGGGACAATTTTAGGGTTAAGAAAGTCAACTAATAACACTTCGACGCTGTCTGTCTTTATAAACACTACACTTGGAAGTTGGAGGAGGTATTGTGGCCCCGGCACCAAATTTACTACCAGGGCCACTCCACTGTGCAGTCCATATTTAGGTGTATCAGATATTAAACAACGGTGACAGTTGATGCCCAATTTTTTAATTATATTGTGGCCTCGGTACCAAATTGTGTACCGGGGCCACCACACTACGCAGTCCAGATACTTGTTTGGTGGAATTCAGACCAGTTGAGGGTTTTATTATTATATTGTGTGGACCACTCTATCTATACCACACTACAACTCTATACCACTCTATTTCATACTTTAATTCTATTTCATACTTTAATTCTATTTCATACTTTAATTCTATTACTAATTAATTACCATAAAGAGGAACAAAATAAACCAATTTTACCAAAAGTATAATATGACTTAGACTTACAAACACTACACTTGAAAGATCGTGCCTTTAAATGAAAAAGTCAGTCTTCATTGCACGACTATGTGCAACAGGGACATTTTTTTGGGTTTACAAAGTCAAACAATAACACTTTGACCCTGTCTGTCTGGGATCTCAATGACGAATTGTCTGTACCATGTTTGGAGGAGGTATTGTGGCCCCGGTATCAAATTGGGTACCGGGGCCACCCCACTATGCAGTCCAGATACTTGTTTGGTGGAATTCAGACACGTGGAGGGTTTTTTAATTATATTGTGGCCTCGGTACCAAATTGTGTACCGGGGCCACCACACTACGCAGTCAAGATAGATAGATGCGTATTGCGTATCATAGATAAAGTACATTCAGTGGTGTGGGGCAAATTGAAAAATATTCAAAATGCACTGACATTATCAAAAACAAGAGGTTGTCACACGCTAAAACTCCAACATGTATATGATGGAGAGGATGGAGGAGCAGCCGTATGTGTAGTGTAATGCAGATCTGTTGAAGGTTTTTTATATATTTTATTGTGGTGCCCAGTGCCCACTCCTCTACGCAGTCCAGGTACAATTATTGGTGCGAATCATAAAAGTTCAGGGTTTTTAATATATTGTGGTGACCCACTCCTCTACGCAGTCCAGGTACAATTATTGGTGCGAATCATAAAAGTTCAGGGTTTTTAATATATTGTGGTGACCCACTCCTCTACGCAGTCCAGGTACAATTATTGGTGCGAATCATAAAAGTTCAGGGTTTTTAAGATATTGTGGTGACCCACTCCTCTACGCAGTCCAGGTACAATTATTGGTGCGAATCATAAAAGTTCAGGGTTTTTAATATATTGTGGTGACCCACTCCTCTACGCAGTCCAGGTACAATTATTGGTGCGAATCATAAAAGTTCAGGGTTTTTAAGATATTGTGGTGACCCACTCCTCTACGCAGTCCAGGTACAATTATTGGTGCGAATCATAAAAGTTCAGGGTTTTTAATATATTGTGGTGACCCACTCCTCTACGCAGTCCAGGTACATTTATTGGTGCGATTCATAAAAGTTCAGGGTTTTTAATATATATTGTGGTGACCCACTCCTCTACGCAGTCCAGGTACAATTATTGGTGCGAATCATAAAAGTTCAGGGTTTTTAAGATATTGTGGTGACCCACTCCTCTACGCAGTCCAGGTACAATTATTGGTGCGAATCATAAAAGTTCAGGGTTTTTAATATATTGTGGTGACCCACTCCTCTACGCAGTCCAGGTACAATTATTGGTGCGAATCATAAAAGTTCAGGGTTTTTAATATATTGTGGTGACCCACTCCTCTACGCAGTCCAGGTACAATTATTGGTGCAAATCATAAAAGTTCAGGGTTTTTAAGATATTGTGGTGACCCACTCCTCTACGCAGTCCAGGTACAATTATTGGTGCGAATCATAAAAGTTCAGGGTTTTTAATATATTGTGGTGACCCACTCCTCTACGCAGTCCAGGTACAATTATTGGTGCGAATCATAAAAGTTCAGGGTTTTTAAGATATTGTGGTGACCCACTCCTCTACGCAGTCCAGGTACAATTATTGGTGCGAATCATAAAAGTTCAGGGTTTTTAATATATTGTGGTGACCCACTCCTCTACGCAGTCCAGGTACAATTATTGGTGTGAATCATAAAAGTTCAGGGTTTTTAAGATATTGTGGTGACCCACTCCTCTACGCAGTCCAGGTACAATTATTGGTGCGAATCATAAAAGTTCAGGGTTTTTAATATATTGTGGTGACCCACTCCTCTACGCAGTCCAGGTACAATTATTGGTGCGAATCATAAAAGTTCAGGGTTTTTAAGATATTGTGGTGACCCACTCCTCTACGCAGTCCAGGTACAATTATTGGTGCGAATCATAAAAGTTCAGGGTTTTTAATATATTGTGGTGACCCACTCCTCTACGCAGTCCAGGTACATTTATTGGTGCGATTCATAAAAGTTCAGGGTTTTTAATATATATTGTGGTGACCCACTCCTCTACGCAGTCCAGGTACAATTATTGGTGCGAATCATAAAAGTTCAGGGTTTTTAAGATATTGTGGTGACCCACTCCTCTACGCAGTCCAGGTACAATTATTGGTGCGAATCATAAAAGTTCAGGGTTTTTAATATATTGTGGTGACCCACTCCTCTACGCAGTCCAGGTACAATTATTGGTGCGAATCATAAAAGTTCAGGGTTTTTAATATATTGTGGTGACCCACTCCTCTACGCAGTCCAGGTACAATTATTGGTGCAAATCATAAAAGTTCAGGGTTTTTAAGATATTGTGGTGACCCACTCCTCTACGCAGTCCAGGTACAATTATTGGTGCGAATCATAAAAGTTCAGGGTTTTTAATATATTGTGGTGACCCACTCCTCTACGCAGTCCAGGTACAATTATTGGTGCGAATCATAAAAGTTCAGGGTTTTTAAGATATTGTGGTGACCCACTCCTCTACGCAGTCCAGGTACAATTATTGGTGCGAATCATAAAAGTTCAGGGTTTTTAATATATTGTGGTGACCCACTCCTCTACGCAGTCCAGGTACAATTATTGGTGCGAATCATAAAAGTTCAGGGTTTTTAAGATATTGTGGTGACCCACTCCTCTACGCAGTCCAGGTACAATTATTGGTGCGAATCATAAAAGTTCAGGGTTTTTAATATATTGTGGTGACCCACTCCTCTACGCAGTCCAGGTACATTTATTGGTGCGATTCATAAAAGTTCAGGGTTTTTAATATATATTGTGGTGACCCACTCCTCTACGCAGTCCAGGTACAATTATTGGTGCGAATCATAAAAGTTCAGGGTTTTTAAGATATTGTGGTGACCCACTCCTCTACGCAGTCCAGGTACAATTATTGGTGCGAATCATAAAAGTTCAGGGTTTTTAATATATTGTGGTGACCCACTCCTCTACGCAGTCCAGGTACAATTATTGGTGCAAATCATAAAAGTTCAGGGTTTTTAATATATTGTGGTGACCCACTCCTCTACGCAGTCCAGGTACAATTATTGGTGCGAATCATAAAAGTTCAGGGTTTTTAAGATATTGTGGTGACCCACTCCTCTACGCAGTCCAGGTACAATTATTGGTGCGAATCATAAAAGTTCAGGGTTTTTAATATATTGTGGTGACCCACTCCTCTACGCAGTCCAGGTACAATTATTGGTGCGAATCATAAAAGTTCAGGGTTTTTAAGATATTGTGGTGACCCACTCCTCTACGCAGTCCAGGTACAATTATTGGTGCGAATCATAAAAGTTCAGGGTTTTTAATATATTGTGGTGACCCACTCCTCTACGCAGTCCAGGTACATTTATTGGTGCGATTCATAAAAGTTCAGGGTTTTTAATATATATTGTGGTGACCCACTCCTCTACGCAGTCCAGGTACAATTATTGGTGCGAATCATAAAAGTTCAGGGTTTTTAAGATATTGTGGTGACCCACTCCTCTACGCAGTCCAGGTACAATTATTGGTGCGAATCATAAAAGTTCAGGGTTTTTAATATATTGTGGTGACCCACTCCTCTACGCAGTCCAGGTACAATTCTTGGTGCAAATCATAAAAGTTCAGGGTTTTTAAGATATTGTGGTGACCCACTCCTCTACGCAGTCCAGGTACAATTATTGGTGCGAATCATAAAAGTTCAGGGTTTTTAATATATTGTGGTGACCCACTCCTCTACGCAGTCCAGGTACATTTATTGGTGCGATTCATAAAAGTTCAGGGTTTTTAATATATATTGTGGTGACCCACTCCTCTACGCAGTCCAGGTACAATTATTGGTGCGAATCATAAAAGTTCAGGGTTTTTAAGATATTGTGGTGACCCACTCCTCTACGCAGTCCAGGTACAATTATTGGTGCGAATCATAAAAGTTCAGGGTTTTTAAGATATTGTGGTGACCCACTCCTCTACGCAGTCCAGGTACAATTATTGGTGCGAATCATAAAAGTTCAGGGTTTTTAAGATATTGTGGTGACCCACTCCTCTACGCAGTCCAGGTACAATTATTGGTGCGAATCATAAAAGTTCAGGGTTTTTAATATATTGTGGTGACCCACTCCTCTACGCAGTCCAGGTACAATTATTGGTGCGAATCATAAAAGTTCAGGGTTTTTAATATATTGTGGTGACCCACTCCTCTACGCAGTCCAGGTACAATTATTGGTGCGAATCATAAAAGTTCAGGGTTTTTAAGATATTGTGGTGACCCACTCCTCTACGCAGTCCAGGTACAATTATTGGTGCGAATCATAAAAGTTCAGGGTTTTTAAGATATTGTGGTGACCCACTCCTCTACGCAGTCCAGGTACAATTATTGGTGCGAATCATAAAAGTTCAGGGTTTTTAAGATATTGTGGTGACCCACTCCTCTACGCAGTCCAGGTACAATTATTGGTGCGAATCATAAAAGTTCAGGGTTTTTAATATATTGTGGTGACCCACTCCTCTACGCAGTCCAGGTACATTTATTGGTGCGATTCATAAAAGTTCAGGGTTTTTAATATATATTGTGGTGACCCACTCCTCTACGCAGTCCAGGTACAATCTGCCTTACAGCACTGGGGTCATGAGTTCAATTCCCGACCATGGCCTTATCTGTAAGGAGTTTGTATGTTCTCCCCGTGTTTGCGTGGGTTTCCTCCGGGTGCTCCGGTTTCCTCCCACACTCCAAAAAACATACTGGTAGGTTAATTGGCTGCTAACAAATTGACCCTAGTCTGTGTGTCTGTCTATGTCTGTGTGTCTCTGTCTGTGTCTGTGTGTGTGTGTGTGTGTATGTTAGGGAATTTAGACTGTAAGCCCCAATGGGGCAGGGACTAATGTGAATGAGTTCTCTGTACAGCGCTGCGGAATTAGTGGCGCTATATAAATAAATGATGATGATGATGATGATGATGATGATGATGATGATGATTGGTGCGATTCATAAAAGTTCAGGGTTTTTAATATATATTGTGGTGACCCACTCCTCTACGCAGTCCAGAAAGATACCTTGTTGCAACGTTTTGGACTAATAACTATATTGTGAGGTGTTCAGAATACACGGTAAATTAGTGGAAATGCTTGTTATTGAATGTTATTGAGGTTAATAATAGCCTAGGAGTGAAAATAAGCCCAAAAACTTGATTTTTAAACTTTTTATGTTTTTTTCAAAAAAAATCCGAATCCAATACCTTAAATCCGAACCGAGACCTTTCGTCAAGTGTTTTGCGAGACAAATCCGAACCTCAAAAATAACGAAAATCCAGATCCAAAACACAAAACACGAGACCTCAAAAGTCGCCGGTGCACATCCCTAATATCTATCTATCCCCACAATCCAGCATATTATAGACATTGGTGTCCATGGTGCTGACCACAACCTGAATAGCAGAAACAACCATCATACATTAGAAGAGATCTCTGGGATCAGATACATTGTTTCCTCCACAACTCTCAGACTTTGTTCTCACTTTATCCCCTCCACCTTGTATTCTCCTACCTATCTAGTCTCTCTGACTTCTCCATTTCTCCCCTTCCTCTATCTGACCACCATCTTCTCTCTTTCTGTCTCTCCTCCTCTCCCGCTCCCCTCCCCATGCCCAATCCTACTCTGTCCAGGTGCAACCTTGACGCTCTTGATCTGGCTACTCTGTCCTCTACTCTCGATACTATCCTGTCTCCCTTTTCCTCCCAGGCCTGCACCAACCTGGCGGTCTCCCTCTACAACCACACCCTCACCTCCACTCTCGATGCGGTTGCCCCTGCCCACTCTGTCAACCCCCGCTGCTCCAAACCCCAACCCTGGCGCTCCAAATTTACCCGCTTCCTCCAAAAATGCTCCCGTATGGCTGAACGACACTGGAGAAAGTCCTGCTCTCAGGCTGATTTTCTCCATTTTAAGTTCATCCTCTCTTCCTATAGCTCCGCCCTCTCTCTCGCCAAGCAATCTTTCTTTAAATCCCTCATCTCCTCCCAGTCCTCTAACCCCCGCCGCCTCTTCGCCACCTTCAACACTTTCCTGTCTCTCCCCTGTCTGGCTTCTGCCCCCTCCACTCCACTCCACTGAAACTGCCCTGGCTAAAGTTACCAATGATCTCCTCTCTGCTAAAGCCAGGGGCCACTTCTCCCTTCTCATTCTTTTGGATCTCTCAGTGGCCTTTGACACCGTTGACCACCCGCTCCTGCTCCACACCCTTCAGTCCTTTGGCCTCTCTGGCTCCGTCCTGTCCTGGTTCACCTCTTAACTTGCTGACTGTTCCTTCTCTGTCACCACCTCTGGGTCTCTCTCCCCCCTTCCAGTTGGGGTCCCTCAGGGCTCTGTTCTCGGACCCTTACTCTTCTCTCTTTACACCTCTTCCCTGGGTGAACTCATCAGCTCCTTTGGTCTCAAGTACCACCTTTATGCTGACGACACACAACTCTACCTGTGTCATCCTTGACTCCTCTCTCTCCTTTGCCCCTCACATTCTCTCTATTGCCAAATCCTGCCGCTTCCAGCTGCACAACATCGCACGCATTCGGCCCTTCCTCTCCCAAGATGCCACTAAAGTTCTTATACACTCTCTTATTATCTCCCGCTTGGACTACTGCAACCTTCTCCTTACTGGCCTCCCGCACTCTCATCTCGCTTCCCTTCGCTCCGTACTCAGTGCAGCCACTCGGCTCATCTTCCTTTCTCGCTGCTCCTCTTCTGTCTCCCCCCTCTACCAAGCCCTTCATTGGCTCCCTTTCCCCTACCGAATCCCGTTCAATCTCCTCACACTCACATTCAAGGCCCTCTCCAACTCCACTGCACCCTACATCTCCAACCTCATCTCTATTCACGCTCCATCCCGCCCTCTTCGATCGGTCAATGACCGTTGCCTCTCTCCCCCCCTGGTTACCTCCTCCCATGAATGTATTCAAGACTTCTCTTGCGCTGTCCCTCTCCACTGGAACCAGCTCCCCAGCTCCATCAGAACATCCCCCAATTTGTCCAGTTTCAAACGGGCTTTAAAAACCCACCTTTTCTTAAAAGCCTTCCAGTCTCCCACTTAACTTCCCTCCTTGTCGTTCTCCTCTTCCCCCTCTTTCCCCTTCCCAGTCTCAGCCTCTGTTCTCCCCCTTTCCTCCTCCCACCCTTGTGTCTCTGTCTGTCTACCCCTCCCCTTAGATTGTACGCTCCTTCAAGCAGGGCCACCTCTCCTTCTGTTCTCCACACTTATAACTCTGCTCTCCAACTACTCAGCCTCCTCCTTGAGGTCCTTCTGCCCTTCGACCCCTCTTTCTACTCTCTTCACCCCTCTGGGGCTCTCACCTGTCATCTGCACCCTACCTTTTGGGCTCAGTCTACCAACGTATGCAGACTGTCCCTTTCCCCCACCCCCTCTAGCTGTACTTTGAGCTTCCTGAGTTACTGTACCGTGCTGTCTCACCCTGTACTGTGATCTTGTCTGTCCCTGTATGGCGCTACGGATACCCTGTGGCGCCCTATAAATAAAAATTAATAATAATAATAATCCAGCCATGAAAGACTTTCATATTAAGTAACGTGATGCAAATGGATCGGTCCACCTCACTCAGGAACGCAATTGCTATGAAGCATCATTTAAACTTGATTGAACTAGATAATACAGCCGGAAAAACTTCCTGACATGTGGAGGAAGAAAACTTTTATTTTTCTTTCCTACAACGCGCTCAGAAAATCCTAATCTATGGGCGAGCGACCACTAAAGTCTATATAAGCGTCTGTGAATCAAATTGGGTCGCTAGGGTGTTCGTCATAATCATCATCCTGTACTTACAGCTGGCCCGGACCACCCACAAATAAAACCTCTTTATCTGTCATATCTGCAAATATGTCCCAGTTTGACCCTGTACGCAACCATTGTACTGTGTGGTCTCCAAGTGATTGTTTTACAGTATCAAAATTAAACACGGTAAGCTGTTATTGAAATTGACCAAAGAGTCCTAGGTACGCGTTTCATTATTATGGCTTATAAGGTTATCACTTTAAAAAGAGCTGCAATATTCCGGTTGGTGAAGGTCTGGATATAATGCATGTTGCAAGAATCGTCAGCTAAATAGGATTGATTGTCCCCAATTCATAATTATATTTTGTGTCTAGCAGAAATTACACATGCACCCTTCTTAGTATGCAGAAAGTTGTTCAGGAATTATAGCTTCTTTATGAGGAAAATTATGGGTTGCTAAATTATCTCTGTGAAAGACACCTACAGTATTGTCCAGTCATCAAAAATGGCAAATAAAGCAAACTAACTGCGCAATATACATACACATATTACAGCTACTCAAAGTGTTACCATTTGTTATTCACTAATAGTTATTAAGGTTTTAGTCAAATCCTTCTGCTAAATTTGAATGAATTTGGTACTGGTTTCCCAGATTAATAAAATTACTTTGTGATTGTTTAATAATGCATTATCTTACTTGGCCTTCCAGCAGTAATATTACCATGTCATCTCTCTCATTTATGTATTTCATATCTAATATTTATCTATCTATCTATCTATCTATCTATCTATCTATCTATCTATCTATCTATCTCATATCTAACTATCTGTGTATCTCATATCTATCTATCTATCTATCTATCTATCTATCTATCTATCTATCTATCTCACATGTATCTATCTATCTCACCTCTATCTATCTATCTATCTATCTATCTATCTATCTATCCATCTCACATTTATCTATCTAACTATCTATCTATCTTATGTCTATCTATCTATCTATCTATCTATCTATCTATCTATCTATCTCATATCTAACTATCTGTGTATCTCATATCTATCTATCTATCTATCTATCTATCTATCTATCTATCTCACATGTATCTATCTATCTCACCTCTATCTATCTATCTATCTATCTATCTATCTATCTATCTATCTATCTATCTATCTATCATATCTGCATCATATCTAACTATCTGTGTATCTCATATCTATCTATCTATCTATCTATCTATCTATCTATCTCACATGTATCTATCTATCTCACCTCTATCTATCTATCTATCTATCTATCTATCTATCTATCTCACATTTATCTATCTAACTATCTATCTATCTTATGTCTATTTATCTATCTATCTATCTTATGTCTATCTATCTATCTATCTTAAGTCTATCTATCTATCTATCTATCTATCTATCTATCTCATGTATATTTATCTATGTATCTATCTATCTATCTATCTGTCTGTCTATCTATCTATCTATCTATCTATCTCATGTATATGTATGTATGTATGTATGTATGTATGTATGTATGTATCTATCTATCTATCTCATGTATATCTATCTATCTGTCTATCTATCTATCTATCTATCTATCTATCTATCTATCTATCTATCTATCTATCTATCTATCTATCTATCTATCCCCACAATCCAGCATATTATAGACATTGGTGTCCATGGTGCTGAACAGAACCTGAATAGCAGAAACAACCGTCATACATTAGAAGAGATCTCTGGGATCAGATACATTGTTTCCTCCACAACTCTCAGACTTTGTTCTCACTTTGTTCTCTTTGTCCGCAGTTGGTTTAATAGCAGCATAACATTTTTTCTAAATTTAAATGTAAATAAATCACTTTAAACAGAAGACAAACATATTTCCATGGGAGGTGTCGCCGCAGCGAGGATTTAATGCCACAACGTAACATTTCTGTGTTGCAGAGATGGGCAGGACATGCCAGTCACATCAGAGGCTCAGAACGGCGCTTACCAGCACCAGACAGGAGGACTTGGACTCAGAGAGACAATCAAAGAGCAGTTTGAAGATGCTCCAATCAGAACACGAGAAACTCGTCTGCACAACTCAGTTTGTTTTGCCTCAATCAATATGTCCTCCCTCCTGAATGGTCTACTATTATTATTACACATCCATTTAGCCATGGACCTGTGACTATATTGAGTCTACAAACTCACACTGAGCATGCCCAGTTCGGGACCACACGCCACAGAACGCAGCCATGTTCAGTTCATCTTTGAGCGCAAAGGACACTTACTACAGCCTGCTATGTCAGGGAGGGACAGGGCGGGAACGGGCGTACGCCGGTAGTCAATGTACAGTACGGGCGTGCCAAGCTGCAGCGTACACAGCAGCATCCGATTCAAGCTCCAGACATCTCTCAGGTACTTGTTTTTCAGCCGTATCTCTTGCACCAGCTACAGGTCTAGTCTGAGTACTGATTACTAGTGATGACAGCTGTGTATACAGCTAGAACATGTGTTTGCAATCAGCAGCAACTGTAAAAATGCATTTTATGTACAGTAGACATTAATAACAATAATAAATGTATTTCATAGAATAAAATGAAATAAATATACACTTTTTTTTAATTTTGCAATGTTTTATCATTAATGCCTATATTATTAACAGGTGACATTAGTTTGTTTTAAAGCAAACGCACATTGCGCTCGGTTCGCATGCGTTAATGAATCAGGCCCTAGAAGTACAATCCTCTTTCCCTCATTATCACGCTCTAACATCTCCTCTTACTCCCTCTTTTCTTCCAAAAACTGATCTCTACTCTCTCTAACACAGTGGAGATATGTAGCAGCTCATAGCAACCAATCAACAATTAGCTTTGATTAATCCAATGCAAATTAGACAATGAATTTAAATGTCTGATTTCTGTGGTTACAGCACATTTCTGCATTGTTATTAAATTAAGTCTTCCGTTTCCCTCCGTTTCAGTCCATCATTCCATGAATAAATCCAGATTTTTCTAGAGAACCAGGTCAGCCAATGAGTCATTGTTTTTCAATGAATCCGGGGAGTATATTTACTAAACTGCGGGTTTGGAAAAGTGGAGATGTTGCCTATAGCAGCCAATCAGATTCTAGCTGTCATTCTGTAGAATGTACTAAATTAATGATAACTAGAATCTGATTGGTTGCTATAGGCAACATCTCCACTTTTTTCAAACCCGCAGTTTAGTAAATATACCTCCAGGTCTTGTGTTTGCTGCAGCCAGTTTAGTTATTTCTGTGTACTAATTGGTGTCAGATGACAGACATATCATTCTGTAAAGAGTAAATAAAAGTATAAACAGATTGTGAGATAATTATATTTTAGATATGTTTATTTTTCTTTCATACAACAATGTAATAAATATTGCACTATATTATACAATCTATTGTTGCAGCAATATGAATTGTTTCTTTCTCTTTATATTACATATTTGCTGCTGTTGTTTGTCTGCTTTATACTTCAGAAAACTGGTATACACAAGCAAGCACTTCAATAGAAAACGTGTGGTCTTTATAAGTAGCTATTTACTTTATTGAAGTTTACCGTCAGCGAACAGTAAAATATAGGGGATGAGTCATTCAGAACATATATTTCTTCCTCTGCACACTTGAAACTATTTAAACAAGATAAGATAAACGCATGTTCTCGGTTAATCCCATATTATACATGGCTCTAACTCCATGGCAATATAATGCCCTATATGTATACAAAACAAAAAGACAATTGTTGTCAGCGCTTGTCCTTAACACTGAATATCTGTGTGTATTTAGCAATATGAAAACATGAGGTATTGGTTCATATTTTGATCAAAACGTTTAAGCCTGCATCCCAACATCAAAGGTACCTAATTATATGCAAGTTCTTTTGCTAGATACACACAGATTTGCGTAAGCTTACATTTTTGTGATATGGATTATTACAATGAAAATAGGGCAGGATTATGTATATTTGTGGGAGTGTACAGAGCCTTTTTACCGATGGGCAATGTCCAGGCGCCCCCCCTTAGACTTGATTGAAAAAGGGGAACAGTCAACTACTTCTAACAGGATGCATTTTACTCATTATAGCTGAATTGCATTTAGTACAGGGGCAATAAGAATTTAATTATGACAGGGGCAAGCAGCCCTTACACAATAATGGATTTGGGGTTCACCCAGAGTTTGAGAACTATGCTCCCAAACTGGCAGGGTGGAGGTCCCAGATGGGCTTAATCTTTATTAAAAATGCCTGTAACCCCCATAGGTAAACCAAGGAGGGGGGTTTCCTAGTGCCTGGAAGCCTCCCTCCAAGCCTGGGGCACTGTATAATTGAGCTGGCTGGACCCTGCCTCGCTTCACACGTCTGAAAAGGGAGAGCTGCGTGCACCTAACAGTAGTGCACGCAGCATTGCTCATATTATATATTATGGGGATAGGAAGAGTTGGAGAGCAGCCAAGCACTCTCTAAAATTATAGGCACGCCCCCATGTATGCTTGTCACGCCCACTGGCGGCGTAGTGTGGAAACCCCCCTCTACAAATCCTGCATTTGCCCCTAAACTCCTGTCTTGCCACTGGGATTTTATTTGTATTTTTTTTTTAATTGCACTGGAAAAACAGTAGTATTGGGTTGCTATGGGGCACAAAACCTTTTTGTTTCTGTTCCATGTTTCATAAAGGTTCCCCTCGATTCCTGGATACGATACAATTAATGACCTCAGGCACCAGTTAGGAAATAGACATTTGTAATTTCGCTGAGGAATACAGGAACCACTAATCAGGAACAATATCTCCATAGACCTGTGACTCTTACCAAACCCCCACGCTGCGTTCTCAGAAGTGTATATCACACAGGAGAGGGAAGCAGAGGATGATAAGAAAACTTTCATTTACAATCCAGTTGTTTTCATTAGAATTGCATTGAAAATATGTTCACTTGTTATATTTATTTTCCTATTATCTTGTGCCTGACACACACGATTGATGCTGGAGGGACAGTTAGAAAACCTGTACTATGGTGATTCTCTGTACAGCGTAGTCCAGAGATGTGTCCTTGGTCTACTTTTAGCTTTAAGGCTCGGTTGCCAAGTATTTTGAAAACTGTAGTTCAATACCATTTGAAATGGTCAAAGTCTTCACATCTACAGTGCAAATCAGTAACAATTAATTAACATCTACAAATCTTGAAGCGAATGTGGGTTGGGGAAAACTAAAGTAGTTTAGGCAATGCTGGGAAGAATATGTACTTGCTCAAAGTGGGATCCAGCACAGACGAAAACGATGAATTTAATAGATGTCTTAAAATAAAACTCCAATCCTGAGTTGGACTTGAGCAGAACACGAAGGATTTAATGCAGAGTTGAAGGCCACTTGGGCGTATTTTAAGATCCAAAAAAACGGTCGCAATGTAGCGTATTTCAGACATCTTGCAAAAAATCCTATAATATATGCATGACCGATGAAGAGAGCACTTATAAGCTTTAGAGGTCAACCGCAATTAGCCAATCAGAAGCGGTTAAATATTTCTGGCAATCGTCATCATCATTGGCATGTATTTGTATCTGTTCCTGGCTATCGGTGTCGGAATGGTTAGTGTCAAATGTCGCCACAGGACCTTAAGTTTGCACGTACAAATTTTAGGACCGCCAAAAAATCGTTTCCATCACTGCGCATTTTATCTGTTGGAACCCTTTGCGAAGACTTGAGGAACCCAGTATGAAAGAAAAACCAGTGCTCTAAACTAAAAACAGACATCTATATTTTTGCCTTTGCACGTGAAATCTTGTTTCGTGAAAATGAACCATGTTTTGGAAATGTCCCTAAGATGCGACATTTATGGAACTATTTTTTTTTTTTTTTTTAAGCACAGAAAAACCAAATATAAGTTAACATTTTAAACTAAGTAAATTTCACTGCGGTGATTAACCACGAGATTGATGATGCTCTGTCCGTATGTGTAGTTATAGACTCTTTGGGAGTGAAGGACCAGAGTTAAAAATATTGTTAATTACATTCCCAAAGATAAAACCCAGTGACAAATTACTATGAACTTTAAAACTTTTTTTCATTGCAGTTCAGAGTCTCTGTCATGCCTCACACTTGGTGAAAACTTTCCACCATAATTTACTTTCCAGATTAAAACAAAAAAGAACGAATAGATCATGTTTGATGTGCAAGAGTCGGAACAAGTGCATACGCTGAGAATTATAGCCATCCACTTTTTATGTCCCCCTAACAACCCTTTAGTATATTTCATCTGTCCCATCATTTGTCAAATAGTCTAACTACAATTATTATCAATTTAAAGGCTATGCCTACTTTACTATTCCAATAAATAATCATTAGCTACTTCATATAACAATGATTTTCCTAATGGCATCTTGAATCGTCCTCCGCACCCTTCTCCCCGTGATTGGATGATTGACAGTCCTAGCTCTATTATGAATGGAGCAGGATATGACAACAAGGAGGGGGGCTGAATGTAAACCGAACTGTGGAACAATATTAAAAAATGGTAGCAGATGCAGCGAGTTGGAGATGTTATAATTGTCACAGCAAGGTAAGTAAAGTTGATACAAAGTAACGTTTTTATTTTAGATAGTAGTTACTATGTACTGTTTGATTAATTTTTTTTTCTATATAATTAACCAGTTAACATAAGGGCTACATTGCACTAATACTTACCTAGCTGTAATTATTCAAGATTTTCCCCTTGCTGCATGTGTTTCTCTTCTTATTGTTGTTGGTTGCTAAGGGCAACAACAGACATCAAGCTTTTAGTTTCAACTGTGTTTCGCCCCCTTCACCATGTGATTGACAGTCCCTCCTCTACTTCCAGTTAATCAGCATATGATATTATGGAGGGGGCTGAAAACAATTCAAACAGATGAGTTGTGCATATCCTCTAAACTTTTATACAATCTATTCTCGTACTGTATATCTGGATAATTCTCCTAAAATAGCAATATAAAAGCTCCACCCAGTGGGTGGGGCTATGGCTTGTATGACTTATTAGTTTAGGAGTCTGACGCCCATCATATAAACAACGGCACGTCGAACAGCCAACGCCCTAGTCCATTTGACTGTGGCACAATTTGTTTAAGCACTTTTTTTTATTTCTATCATGCCAATGAAGGCTACTTTGTAACCTTAGACACTTTGGGCTAGATTTACTAAGCTGCGGGTTTGAAAAAGTGGGGATGTTGTCCATAGCAACCAATCAGATTCTAGCTATCATTTTGTAGAAGGTACTAAATAAATGAAAGCTAGAATCTGATTGGTTGCTATAGGCAACATCCCCACTTTTTCAAACCCACAGCTTAGTTAATCTAGCCCTTTGCCATGTACCCCTTGGCAGGTAAACATGTTACGTTGTACATTTCTCCTCTAATTATTTTCCGGAACGTTCCCTTACCCGTGACTTATTCTGAGTATTATAATTAATAGACCCTTTGGTGTGACAGCTCAATCAGGAGGGGCTTTGCTGTAGAAAATAAGCTCTCTGTGGTTCCATTGAGCATTGTGTGGAAGTCCCTGACACCAATTCCTCATTAGAGCTTTGTTTCCACATTGCAAGGCTGGCTTTGCCCGCCCAGGCTTTGATAAATGGCTCTGCTGGGATTTGCTTTTCAAATGCAGCCCATTATCATCATCTGCTGTTTGATCTCCCAGGTTCACTACTGATTTCAATCAGCTTGATGGTTAATTAAATCTTTCCTGCAACAGTCTGTAATCTACCACAGATATTGGCTGGTAATGGAAGTCATAATACAGCAAGAGTTTGAGATTTAAAGGTCAACATAGCCAAAAAAAAGTTAAAATGATATAAATGATATATGGAAGTAAATTGGATTGTTTAGCCTAAGCTGGACTTATTCTTTTTCCTCTGTGTTTGAGTCCTTTGATCTGCAGAGAGCAAATATGTTACCTAGGAGAATGCAAAGCAATTGGTTCTGCTCATTCAGGTTCTGATTCAGAGTAGAACGGGCATAAGTATAATCTGAGTTTGAAAAAGATAAGGCACCATAGTGCTCCGCAGCGCCGTACAGTAGGGAAACAGGACATATATAAAACAGGGACATACAAGGCAGACAAAATAAACGCAGACATGAAAACAAAGGGTATGGAGGACCCTGCTCATTAGAGAGCTTACATTCTAAGTGGGAGAGGGCACAGCTGAAACAAGAGGAGCGAGTGGGGCTCAGAGTGGAGGTTGGGATAGCTGTGAGGGTGTATTAGTGTGAGTAGTATCATAGAGGATAAGGTCACCTCTAAATAAGAGATGGGTTTTCTAAGAGCATCTAAAGATTTGAAGGCTGTGGGAAAGTCTGATTGAGCGTGGTAGGGAATTCCATAAGTGGGGAGCAGCACGGGAGAAGTCTTGTAGGCGGGAGAGAGAGGTGGTTACCAGAGACGAGACAAGGTGCAGGTCAGAGGTAGATCTAAGAGGGTGGGAGGGAGAGTATTTTGATATGAGATTTATGAAGGGGTGGACTGTGCGTAATTGGTTTTACAAAGGAAACACCAAAGATTTGCGTATTGTTTAAAGACTATGGAACACAAGTATACAAGGCTGATTAGTATTCAACAATGCGTCATTAACCCGTAAGATGATGCTTCATATAATACATTATGTGATTTTTTTTCGGTTAAACATTCAAGTAGATCCTATACTAATCATTAAATAGTATCTGATATATTCTAAAAGCCTGAGACATTCTCTAATATAACATATTCTATTCCTTATCACCATCCAACCCCTTTGTCCGCCTGTTTAATAATATCACATTAACATATAACATTAGAATCAGGTTGAAGTTGTTTTACTGCTAATCTTTCACTTAATGTGAAATTAATCACTGATCTTCTTTTATTCTTAACATATTGAACATCCCTTACCGTGGATACGTAAAAAGTTTCCAAAAAAGGGACCCTTAACATGAACAGGGTGAAAATTAGACTGTGTTGTACAAGGAGTATTAGGAAGCCCCGAACTTGACTTCACCAACATTAAAAAAATCCAGACCTACCTCTTTAATAACAAGAGAACTATTCCAATGTGTTCTCCAACATCCCTATCAGAAGTAATAACGACACTGCGTTTTTAAGTCATTGAAACTGGCGACTGCGTTATTGCCACTTTTAAAGTGGCAATGCCTGCTGTCATGTACGGTAAGAGTTATTATTAGGGTTATGGGGTTAGGGTTACGAATCGTGTTAAGGTTATGGATCGGGTTAGGGATCGGGTTAGTGTTAGGGTTAGGAATCAGGGTAGGGTTAGGAATCGGATTTGGGTTAGGGTTAGGAATCGGGTTAGGGTTAGAGTTAGGAATCGGGTTAGGGACCGGGTTAGGGTTAGGGTTAGGAATCAGGTTAGGGTTAGGGTTAGGAATCGGGGTAGGGTTAGAGTTAGGAATCGGGTTAGGGACCGGGTTAGGGTTAGGAATCAGGTTAGGGTTAGAGTTAGGAATTGGGGTAGGGTTAGGGTTAGGGTTAGGGTTAGGAATCGGGGTAGGGTTAGGAATCGAGTTAGGGTTAGGGATCGTCTGCTGGAATTGCCATTTTAAAACTTCTAATATGGCAGTCGCCATTTTCAATGACGTAAAAACGCAGGACCGTTATTACTTCTGATCGGAATGTTGGAGAACACAGTCGGAGAGTTCTCTTGTTCGGCCATATATTGTCTATGAAGTTGGTGTCTGTGTTATCAGCTTCGATAATTAGTACCCAACCCTTCTCATTACCCACATCTAGAATTGTAAAAAAACCCAAAACACTTATTTAGGAAGAACTTGCGGATTAATGTATTTAGATCGATGAACAATTTAAACTTATTAATAGTATTATCAGGGGCAAATTTTAACCTTTTAGATAATAACTCCGAGCATATGAAATATCAATATCTGGTGAAATATCCCAAAATGTCTTAATATTTTGTTGTCCTCTCATTTTTTGGTATTTATTTTCCAACCTCAGATATGTTTTAAATAATAATGCCCTTTGCTAGGTTTTTGTTTTTTTTTGCAATATTTTTATTTAGCGCCTTCTTAATATCTGACGTACCCATGTCTTGCGGTAGAGCAGTGTCCCCTGAATTACTGACGTTTAAACTGGGAAGAATCGCTGAGCCAAATGAGCATGTTTATGATATGATGCCGGATATTCGAGAGGGATATTTATCCCTCTCATAAATAAAAGAAAGGCAAAGTTAAGAAACAACAAGTGGTTGCAAAGCGTTACCTATTTCAGCAAAGAATGGAGGGCTGGTAATAAGGGCTTTTATGTCCGTTCATAGTTAGGGGAATTCAACTGGCTCCTTTGATGTTTCTCAGCTTGAGATGAATTTTTCATTATACAGTCTGGTCTCCAACCTATAAAGCAATATAATTACTGAGATTGGATTAGTAACCAGTAACATTACAGCGCAGATTGGGATGTTGCTTACACACCGGAGGTTAATATTCATTACCACCCATCTTCTTATCTGAAAAACAGGCTTATCACAAACCCCTATGGGAGACTCATTATTTAGTGCATCTTGTTCTGTTTGTATCTAAGACGCTGTCATGATTACCTGTTAGTCAAAGAAATTTCTTGGAACAGTACAGGGTCTGTGGATACTACTAATCTTGGAAAATGTGTTGTCTTAAAGACAGGCCCGGCGCTCCCATTAGGCAAGGTTAGGCACTTGCCTAGGGCGCCGGGCTCTGGAGGGCATACCTGTCACGGCCGCCGCACAGCTTTCAGATGCACGGGGGAGGGGGGAAGAGGCTATTGCTCACCACCGCCGCCTCTCTGCTCCGTCTCCTCCCCTCCACTCACTAGTGTCAGTGAGTGGAGGGGAGGAGACGGAGCAGAGAGGCGGCGGTGGTGAGGTAAGGAAAGACGGGGTGAGGGGGGAGGAGGGCGCCTATTGTTGAGGGGGGGGGGGCTGGGGCACCGATTTTGTAAAAATGCCTAGGGCGCCATGGAGGCTAGCACCGGCCCTGCTTAAAGAGCAAGTAAGGCTGGATACACACTATAGGGCTTTCAGGTGATTATTGGGCCAATATCGCCTTAGTCTGTACGCTCCAACGATGAACGATTAATGTTCCAAAGCTCATTGTATCGTTTCATTTTATTTTTAAACCAAGCAAAAAATATTGCTCAACGATGGTACAATGTCGTTCCAATTCTGCAGTGTGTATGTACTAACGACCGGCAATGACCATAGATCTCTATGGAGTGTGCAGAATAACGATCTTTTCAGCCAATGGTTATGACAGATGAAGAGCGCAGATCTGAAGGTAAATCATGTAAATCGTGTATAGTATGTACACAGGAATCGACTGCTGATCGAGACTTTCAGTCATTGGTAAAATCATTAACGAATTTTCTGTAGTGTGTACCTAGCCTTAGGCTGCTATTGGTCAATAAAGAACAACTAAACCTCTATACTAAAAATGGCACATATGAAGCCTAAAAGTAAATTATATTGCTCTGTCTTACTCTGACTTCTGAACGCAACTTTACGTTAGGCCACTATCAGACATTTCCAAAAAATTATTGATTTATTATAGCAAAATATTATATATTATTTTAATTTGGTTCATTTTTAGGTTTCAAGAAGATCTTCATCAGAGTTTGTTGAGAAGAAATAATTCCTGTAATCTCAGAAGATCTGACTGTAGAACTTCCAGACTTGGTCAGAATTCTAAAGGACTTCAATCAAGATTCTGGTGGAGAGATCGAGATGAGTCCTAGACAATGACACATCTAGAGACATCTATCGCAAGCCTGAGATGCTCAAATCCCAAGGAGAGAATTTATTATAATTTGATGACAATTCATTGGAATATCAGAGAGTGAAATATTTAACAATGCTTATAAAAATAAAATAGACATTGAGTAGCCACCAATAGTTTGAGTGTTATCAGTAATTCCCCTGTGTGTCCCTTTTCTTCACGTGCTAGTTAGAGTCTCACCTCTCTCTGTCAGTGACATTTTTCTTCCAAAGGAGAGAACATAATGGCAACCGCAGACCACAGCATATATTCATTTTTCAAGTTTTGTTCTGCTTTACTGAATCTTATATTACATTGGTATAACGAAAAATCTGTATCACTCTGTACTCTGGAATTTTGAGAGTTTTCACAGCAAACATCTTAGAGAATCTTTGAAAAATAATCAGATATTTTATCTCTCACATCACGGACATTCAGTATAAAACTGTAGTTTTCAGGTATGTGTAATATTGCCTTTAAGAGACACGATAGTAATGATTACTGGTTTTTTTTGCGTTTACTGGGTATGTAGCTCATTTCCCTTTGAAGTATAGAAAGTGGATGACAATATCATATACAAGAGAATAATTTCAGAGATAATGGCCAAACACACATAGGGGAGACTACTCTGAGTTCTACAAATAGTTATGTTTTCTTGTAAGATGTATTTTTTTTTCTTCTTAGAAAACTGCAAAAATTCGGTAATCTTATATATAAAAATCATTGGTCTGTTTGTTTATCTGTCTGGATATGCATTCGGACACCTCTGCACCGATTGGGATAAAACCAACGTGAGGTGGTCCAGTTGGATCCTGGCCAGGTTATAGGGGCGGGGGGGGGGGGGTTAGGGTCCTGGTCGGACCTCCCGTTGGTGTATGTTGGGCAAAACTTTGACCCTGGGAGCCTGTTCTGAGCCTTCCACTGGATGGATTTGGATGCAAACTTCACAGGGGGGGTGGTAATTGATCTTTGATGCCTAAAGGAGTGGTTGGGGTCCCGGTCGGACATCTTGTTGGTATATGCTGGACAGAACTTTGACCCTGAGGGCCTGTTCTGAGTCTTTCACTGGATGGATTTTGAAGAAAACTTCACAGAGGGGTGGTAATTGGTCTGGGATGCCTAATGGAGTGGTTGGGGTCCTGGTCGGGCCTCCTGTTGGTGTACGCTGGACAAACTTTGACACCGGGAGTCTGTTCTGAGCCTTTCACTGGATGGATTTGGATGAAAACTTCACAGAGGGGTGGCAATTGGTCTGGGATGCCTAATTGATTGGTTGGGGTCCCGGTTGGACCTCCTGTTGGTGTACGCTGGACAGAACTTTGACACAGGGTGCCTGTTCTGGGCCTTCCACTGGATGGATTTGGAGGACATTTTAGCTGCTAATTATTTGTAAGAGCTTGACAGTTACATCCAACTCATTGATAACGTAATAACTTCAAGATTTAAACCCGGGCAACGCCGGGTACTTCAGCTAGTTGTACATATGTACTATTATAGGTCTGATACTATTTATTTGGATGGGTTTTGATCAAACTGGCTGATCATTGCACAGTTTGAGATTAGATTGGATAAAAGGATGAAAATACATAATAATTTCAGGAGATATGGAGCAAATAGTATCTAAATCATAACCTTCTGTTTTTGCAAAATAAATGTAAAATCTAATTTGCACAACAAGTATTCTAGGTAGAGGACAAATTTGGCTCATTCACTATAGGATAGCCAGCTACTGTAATGGATGTCAGAATGTACTTGGGGTTTTATTAACAGGTAATGGCAGAATTTTAGCATCATCAATTATCTTCAATAACAAACACTATGACTAATGAATTTCCCATAGATTCACGTATTCAATCCATATTTTGCTTGGTTTTATTAATTTAATTATTATTTAATTTTATATCTTTACAGTGTTATATTTTTATAATAACATTCGTATACTTACATGTAGGATCCCTAGGCTAATAGGCAAGCGTTCATATTTTATTATAATGTCAATAATAGTGCAACTGCAGTAGCAAATAATGATTTCATATCACAGTATGACATAATGAATAGTAAACATATGTGGAAATATCAGATTTACTTATCCTATAACTATTGCACATAAAGTGTGGAAGACATTACGTAGTTCTGGACAAAGGATATTGCCTTATATGTATTTATTGTTGCAAAGAAATATTTGCTGAGCTAATGAGATTTCCTTATATGTATTTACTGTTGCAAAGAAAGATTTGTAATTATATGTACTTGTTAACCAGTTAAGGCTGGAGATTAGGTATAATTAAATGAGCAGTCTGAGAAGACCCTCAGACCCTCAGAGTTTGTCTTTCACTTCCTCCTCTCCAGTTGACTGATTATCAGAGATTGATAATAGGGGCACCAAGCCTCGGTACCCCAACAACAGTCATCACTATCAGTCGGAACTTGCGCCTGCCCTGTAGCTGGTGCAAATGTTACAGACAAGAACAAGCGCACTTACAAGAAACACAGGAATTGAATTGGCCGCATCTATGTCGGGAACGCCCTTGTCACATCTGTACTATATATGGCCTAAATTAGAATGGCCCTTTCCCCCCTGGTTCCACCTCTCTAGTCGTAGGCAGTAGTAAGTGCAATTTGCGTATGGACATGAGTTACGTTCATTGGTGTAAGGTCTGAGCAAGAATCAGGCCCTAGATTTGTACATTCTGTACGTTGTGGAGTGTATAGTCTATAAATAGAGCTTGGATAACTATGTTGTCAAGTCAGACTGCTCTGTGGTTTGGTCGACATCTATTAAGGGACAAGTCCGGGCGGAACAAAAATGGAAGGGGGACTTACGCGCGTAAGACTTAAGGCCATGTTCCGCTGGATAAATGCTAAATTTGGTGCATCCTCGCTCTGCAATCCCTCATTGGTTACAGAACTATTGAGTTACATTTCTTTCTTCTTTCTTTGGTTTTAAAATACATCGAGTTTTGTATACTTAGGGCTGGATTTACTAAACTGCGGGTTTGAATAAGTGGAGATGTTGCCTATAGCAACCAATCAGATTCTAGCTGTCATTTATTCAGTACATTCTACAAAATGACAGCTAGAATCTGATTGGTTGCTATAGGCAACATCTCCACTCTCTCAAACTAGCAGTTTAGTAAATATACCCCTTAGATTCTGTATAAATCACTAGTTTTATTTAATATGATAGTGCCTAAAACCAAATATTCTGTAATCCTTACCTACAAATGATATATCTGCTCTCATCACTAGTGCATCATTAATAATTATAAAACCAGTTGTCAGACCTCTGATGTTTAATGGTCCACGAATAAAGAAATTATTTAAAATCTACTTATTGGTGATTAATCACGCTTTCTTATCAATTAGTTGTCTCCTATTGTGACACTACAATATGACCTATATGTAGGATGGAGACTGTAGAGGGCTCCGTCTGTATTGATTATATATAATGACTTGTATCAGTCTAGTGTTTGTAAGACTAATTAAAGCTAAACTTTAGTTGCAGCACAGTTTTGCTATATGTAATTTAATAGTCTGTCTTGTGTTATCACATATCAAATATCATGTTTTGCTTTGATGCCTTTATATGTGAAATACGTGATAAGTGTAGAGAGTGAAATGATTTACTAATCACAAAAACTCTTTTATATTTTCTCAATAAGTCGTAATGTAATTTCCATCTTAAGATGAACTAGAGTCTGATACCTATTGATCATCGCCTTGATGATGCCGCCAAGGAGCGCGTTTCATATCGATTGACTTTGTGCCTATTTCCCCTGGATTATCGGAGCGTTCCAGCCTGTGTATTATCAGGTCCTTCTGTCCGCTCCTTGACTAGAGCAGTAGTCAAATCTCATGAATCTCATAACAAGTAAATTGAAAAGCAGCTACATCTCCATGTTTTATATATTAACTACACGGCATAGGAAATAGCCTCATGAAACTGTATTCACATTACGTTCACACATGTCGCACTCATAAAGTTGGGAAAAAAAGCAGTATAGGTCATTGCGGAAAATGGATAATGAGTGGCTCTGACACTGGCTATGCTGTATGCACCTATATTTCCGCAAACGCACCTGTTTTCACATGGAAGTCTGGGAAGATAACAGATATAATCAAGTGGGTTCACTTGGGCACAACTCCAAAAGGGCGATAGAAGATCATTTTTATTTGAAAATTCCCGTTACAATGAACAGTTCCAGTTTGCAGCCAGGCAGTAACCCCGAAGCTTACAGAAGTCACCGGGGAAATAACCGTTAGGGTGCCCGTATCACCGTTCGGATTTATTAGTGGGATTTAGCAGCCAAGCTATTGTAGTAGGGAATTGATTTATCCCATGACCTGGGATACCGTCTCCCACGGCCGGCTAAACCGTCGATGGATAGATCAGACTGGTGGAACCTGGATCGCTGCTCAGATTTCCAATTAAGTAGCACCCCTTTCACAGCAATCTTTCCTACAGTGAGCTATATGGTGACATGACGTCTTGATCAACCAGGTCCTATGTTTATCGTATCGATCTCCAGACAATAGGGCTCAATGAGAGCGTAATGAAATTGCCTCCCAAACCACACAATCTGAAAAGTCCCAGTGATTAAACAATAGACCCACATTATCACTGGCCAACCCCCCCGCCCCATCTGTGTTTTATCCTGAGGATATCCCGATGCGATATCACTAACGATTTCACCAATGACTTAAAGTCCCGATCAGCAGCCGATTCCTGTGTACACACTATACACGTTTTACACGATTTACCTTCAGATCTTCACCTGCCATAACCATCGCCTGAAAATAGAACTGAGTGATTAATTAAGCCCGAGGGGAAAATAAAAGCAGAGGTTTGTACATAGAGCTGTGGTTCACTGAGGGTAAACAAAAACAAGAAGTTTTGGTGATCTTGGCTTCGGGAATATCATCCTTCCTTCCATTCCGGACTACTGGATATGGTTCACTTCCTGGTTGAGATGTCTCGTCACTTTCTGTTTTAAATATGCGAAGCCTGGTTATCTCATAGGCAGGTGCTGAAACAGCAAGGACAATAGGTTGGGCCAACCTGGAGTGCAGGTCGTAGTATGGTATCAGGGCTGGTCCAACCTGGTGGTATGTTGGGCCAACATGGAACATGGGCCGTGGTATTGGTACGGGTGCTGGCTAAGCCCCGGAGGTAGGTTGGGCCGTCCGGGAGCATGGGCTGAGGTGTTTCTACAGGTGCTGGTTAAGCCCCGGAGGTAGGTTGGGCAATCCAGGAGCAAGGGCCATGGTGTTTGTACGGGGCTGGTTAAGCCCCGGAGGTAGGTTGGGCCATCCAGGAGCAAGGGCCATGGTGTTTGTACGGGGCTGGTTAAGCCCCAGAGGTAGGTTGGGCCATCCAGGAGCATGGGCCGAGGTGTTTCTACAGGTGCTGGCTAAGCCCCGGAGGTAGGTTGGGCCGTCCGGGAGCATGGGCTGAGGTGTTTCTACAGGTGCTGGTTAAGCCCCGGAGGTAGGTTGGGCAATCCAGGAGCAAGGGCCATGGTGTTTGTACGGGGCTGGTTAAGCCCCGGAGGTAGGTTGGGCAATCCAGGAGCAAGGGCCATGGTGTTTGTACGGGGCTGGTTAAGCCCCAGAGGTAGGTTGGGCCATCCAGGAGCATGGGCCGAGGTGTTTCTACAGGTGCTGGTTAAGCCCCGGAGGTATGTCGGGCCAACCAAGAGCGTGGGCCGACCTGGAGCGCTGGCCATGGTATTTGTACGGTTGCTGGTTAAGCCCCGGAAGTAGGTTAGGCTGTCCTGGAGCACAAGCTGTGGTATTTGTATGGGTGTTGGTTAAGCCCTGGAGGTATGTTGGGCAAACCAAGAGCGTGGGCCATAGTTTCACTCACTGGTGCGTCTTTAACATGCAGGGGAACACATAAATAAGGTGGGTGAAGCGCACATTCATAGTAGCAGGAGTCTGGAACCTGTTCCCTTTGAAGAGTCGGCTTAGGTTCGGTGCAAGTACAGCTTCTGCGGGCTGGCTTCCAAAACGTTTCGTTTAGCCCAGAGGAGTGCGGGTTCCGGGGCGCCTGGGGGACGGTTGTCCTGTTAACTTACAAATGCTAGGGTGCGCTTATGGATAGACAAGGAGGAGTACAGTGTTCTCCCACCACCATAATAGCAATTATTTAAATGAAAGAGTTTAATTTGCCAACAAAGTCGATGCGGTGTCTTTTATTATAGCACATCATCATCATCAGTTATTTATATATAGCGCCACTAATTCCACAGCACTGCACTTATGGTTTAAGGTTAAGACAAAAGGTCTAACGTTATGTCATCAACCGTTAAGCATTTTAAGATCGTTACTCTGTAAACTCTATGGAGATCTGCCTACACCGCCGGCCGTGAGTGCGGACTCACTGCGGAATTCAGATATCGTTCCATCGATGCACGAGATTTTTTATCCCGTTTATATAATCAAATCAAATGAGGCGATGAGCTTTGGAACGATAATCGTTCATCGTTGGAGCGTTCACACTAATGTGATATCGGGCGACCGGTTGTTTATCGTGTAATTTGCCCAATAATCGGGTGAAAATCCTGTAGTGTGTACCCAGCCTTAGCCCGGTAGCGTTCCTTACTGGAAATCTGCATAACAGGGGAAAACGGTTCAGGGACTAGGTCATTATGACGGGGGGAATAAATAATAACTTTACATCTAGAGATTCTTTAGATTTGCTGCTGGTTGTGTAGCGGTAAAAGACAAGTAATAGTTGTGTGGTTGTATTATGTGAGTATTGTTTACACCGTTCGGTTACATTATTTTCTAAGCAGTGAGAAATTCGATGGTGTGGGTTGTTACATCTTGATTCTGTGATTTCACTGCCAGAAACAGGATTAGCAGGAGAGTATATCACCTAAAGGTCACCTGGAGGAGGGAGGGGGGCGAGTGCATCTCTAGAGTTCAGGAAGTCATGTTCCAAACAGATACAAAAATAACAACATGTCACTTACAAGGTTTCATACAGAAGATAATCTGCACAAACAACTCTACGCAGTTTATTGCTTTGCTGTAAGCCGTGGCAGTTCCGTCAAAAATCTCTATCTCTATCGTATTAATAATAAAAGGGCTGAAAGTATATATTTTTTTCTTTCTTATAGAATTTGAAAATAATCAACCGGTAGAATTACATATTCCAGATTTCCATGGTTCCTTTATGACCAAAGTGCTGAATAATTTAAGGCCATGCGTTGAGGACCAATGGATTTACTGAAGAACTATAGAAAATAAAATTCTGGCTGTATATTGGGACGTTCACATAGACATTATTAAACGCAGTAAAAAAAGTTTTATATTAAATCAATTTGCAGTTTATGTTTTGTGGTCCAGTAAAGATAACAGTCGCTGAGAGTATATCCTTAGCTCTTCACCATAAGATGATTGCACGTTGCATTATATTCAATATAACTAGAATCAACCTCAATATTGTCTATGCTATTGTATGGCTTCAAGTCATCCAGCTAATTAGACCTCACTCTGAACTGCAGCTTCATTGGAGATTGACATATGTCTCCCCTCTGTCCAACGGAATATGCAAAATATTTATTTATTCATACTTGCCTACTTTTGAAGGCAGCGGTCCGGGAGGGGGCCCGTAGAAGGGTCGTGGCTCCGTGAGGTGCGCCGTTAGGCTCCGCCCATGTCAATCTTATGCAATTTCGGCCAATCGCAGCAGGGGACGAGGCCACGATGCTGCGTTTAGCCCCGCCCCCACCCTTCTTCAACAACGGAGACAGCTGGATCCGGGATTTTTGCCTGCTCTCTCGGGAGTCCGGGAGAACTCACCAAAATTGGTGAGTCTCCCGGACATTCCGGGAGAGCAGGCAACTATGTATTTATTTACATGGGCGCAGTGCATGCTGGCTCTTGTAGTGCCCCAATTGTGCACCATATATGGTTTCCCCATCTTGACGTAATAAGTGTTGCCCCATCATAAATTCATTTTTATTGCCCCTGCTATAAATCAAATAGTATTGCCCCCATAATCAAATAATACATTTATGTTGCCTCTGTAATCAAATAGTGCATTTCTATTGGTTCCCTATTAAATAACAAATTAATATTGGCTGCTTAATATATAGATTGTTAATAAGTTCTTGAAGACTGGGTTTGAGCCAGGGGAGGGCTGTCAAATATTAGCCCGGGGGGCAAGAGTCCACTCAGCAGCCTACTAGGAACGCTTTAAAGGAAAAAAATGAAGGTGACCCAGTGAGACAGCCCAAGGTACCCACTATGTGACCAGCCCGGGGCAGATGCCAGCTACCCCCCAGCCCAGCCTTCCCCTGGTTTGAACTAGAGATGTTCACTGACCCCCGTGTCCTGGTTTTGGTTTTGATTTTGGATCTGGATTAACTTCATGTTTTGGTTTTGGATGCCGATTTTTTCTAAAATCCCTATTTGTTTTTTGCTAAAATCACATATTTTTGCTTTTTTCCCACCATACATTATTATTAACCTCAATAACACTAATTTCAAGTAATTTGCAGTCAATTTTGACCACCTCACAGGTCACAATATTATTTTCAGACACTTTCAAACAAAGACTGCAGCGACCTGGCTGGATGGTAAGCGACAGAGCAATGACACAAACACACGGCAGTTCCTAGCACATCTAGGACACATTGGCACACAGCAGTGGCAGGAAAGAAAAGTGGTGCAAGATGGAATTGTCCTTGGATCATGAAATCAGTTATGGTTCATTTGATCGCTCCACCCATTCCTTGGATAACTCTGGTAATACCAACTAATATATGGCAACGAGCGCTGACCCCCCGGGCTGCGTGCTTTTATAAGATCCAGACCAATCCAGTGTGCCAGACAATGCACTAAAAGAGCCACTGTAATTCACAGCAAAAAGCAAGGTTATCACTGAGCTTCAAATCAGCCCCAATTCCCAAACAATTATAATATAGTTAGGTACCTTTAACGTAAAGTGCAGATTACAAACACTTTGTGCAACACTGTTTAAACAGCAGCAAAGTATTATTTGTATTTCAGCAATGACAATTAGCAATGGAGCAATGGAGCTCTCCTCTTTGTATGTTACCTGTATAATACAGTACAATGTGACTGCAGATTTAGAAGACCAAGCCTGCCAGACCTATTATTTCTATTTCAGCAATGACAATTAGCAACGGATCAATGGAGTTCGCCTGAATGTCACTGGAGGCTTTGTTGAACACTGCGACCCCTCCTCTTTCTTTTCTACCTATGACGCTGCCCAACTGCACTAGAGACTGCCAAGAACTGTGCTACCCCTTCTGTGACCCTCTATGAAATGGCGCTGGATCGCCGTGGAGGGCGGTACTTATAGAATTCAAAACTTGCGAGATCCGAGATCAGACGACGTAACAATGATGTTTTGCCTCGTTTTCAATTCGGAGGGCGCGCGAAAGTACCTAGCCGGCTCGGCTCGGTTCGGTACTCGGATCTGCTAAGTTCGGGTGTGTTCGGTTCTCGGGGAACCGAGCCTGAGCATCTCTAGGTTGAATGCTTCTGTTGTAGAGCAAACACGGCCTACAGAAAATTGAAGACTCAGAGGAGAAAGTACCGCATGAGAATTGATCGTTGGGACACCATGATCAACAGTGTTATGTAATACATCCACAGATGGACATCGGTGTAAAAATGTTGAAAGTCCAACAATAGATGAGTCCCAATAGTTAAAGAAAATTCATGAATTACACTGTACACTTCTTACTTTTTTTTCCCAGTTAAAAACTGGGGTTTGAAGGATTACAAACCGCACCTAAAACAGCCAGAAAAATAGATTTTTTTGCAAAACGCCGCTTTATTCAATCTCCCCCTAAAAGATCATTAAGCGGAAGGTTGGTGAGAGAGATTAATAAAACCTCTGCTGTGAGTCTTACATGGCAATCTCCTGACCTTGCACTGAACAAAACGATGTACAGTTTATAATATATGACACCATTGGCATTTGCAAGGGATATTATTCAAATTGCTAACTAATGCTATTTATTATGCTGTTAGAAATATATTTCCAGCCTAGCAAAAAAAAAAGAAAGTTAATAATTCCATAAAAATCCATGTTCCTCCCTAAAACTGTACATCTCCCATTTGTCATCTTTACGCTCTTCTCCTTTACTGTATTAAAGCGAGCTCTTAGATGATATTGATTACTATAATTCAGCTGTAATTGGAGTGATAGAGAAACCATTGCGTAGATTAGAGAGCCGCCAAGTAAGCCGCTGGTGGCGAGGTTACAGTGAAGGACGTGCGGTTGTCAGGCTCGGCCGCTGTTCACTGATGATAAACGTCTCAGTGTTGTTTTCCTGTCCATCAAACGCTTCTATAAAATGATTCTTTATGTAATGTTATGTTGCAAGTCGGGCGTATACAGATGTAGTAGTTAGACTGACATGTCATTGCCTTGCAGAAAGCCATACATAACGGCAGTCACCAGAGATATTCTAAGGGGATGTTATGTGTAGTGAGCAACAGAGCACTGAGGCGCAACATAAATGTACGGGCCGAAAATACAAAATACTATAGATGTAATTTGCAAAGTATACAGTATATATATATATATATATATATATATATATATATATATATATATATATGTATATATATATATATATGTATATAAAACCAGAGAAAAAACAAGCCCGCGCTCGGTATATCCCGTACCAGCTGCGTGGCAATATAAATGCCCATATATGTATACAAAACAAAAAGACAGTTATATGTATGTACATATACATACATGTATATGTATGTATATATGTATAGGTATATGTATATGTATGTATATGTATATACATATATATATAGGTCAGTGTAGGAACTGCATATAATGAGATGCCCTTGATGTTGGGATGCAGGTTTAAATGTTTTGATCAAAATATGAACTAATACCTCATGTTTTCATTTTGCTAGACACGCACAGATATGCAATGTATAGGATAAGCGCCGACAACTGTATTTTTGTTTTATATACATATATATATATATATATATATATATATATCCAATGTCATTAAGAACTATCTTCATCGTAAAAGAAGAACAAGGAATCCTGGGAGTGATGATATGGCCCCCAGACAGCCCTGGGGCTAGATTCCCTTAGGATGTAAGCTCGCTTGAGCGGGGCCCTCTTCCCTCCTGTCTCCTTACCCGTTCTTCTGCTCCGTGTCTATTGCATCTGCCTGCCTGGAGTTTCTGAAGTATTGGTATTTTTGTTTATTGTTCTGTACTGTTATACCCTGTATAGTCTACTGTTTGTACTATGTGCGGTGCTGCGGAAACCTTGTGGCGCCTAACAAATAAATGATAATAATAATAATAATAATACTAAGAATCGAGTTTGGTGGTGGTTTGAAGCCACCATCTATCTTCGGCGGTTTAGTGGTCCAAACCGCCGTATTTACTATAGGGTTAGAGGCTCCAATTTGAAATGAATGAGTGAAAAATCTAAACCGCCGTTGGTTTTGTCCAAACTGCCCGCGGTTCGGTTAAAACCGCCATCCAAAAGACAGGACAGGGAAGTTTTAATTCCTGCTTTAGAATAGCTTGATATCTCAAACATGCTGTTTGACCTATTTTGTCATTCAGAACATAAGAAAGTACAGCTGACATTTACATTATTTGGACAATGATTGTTTATTGATTAAGGAGCAAAATTAATTTAAAATTAACTTATGGGAGAAAAAACTAATTTTTTTTTATTAAGGGGACAAAATTATTGTATTATTATATTATTCGGGCACTATGCAATGCCAAATTGTGCAACATAAATAATTATATCCGCTGTTAACAATCAGTTAATATTATTATATATTCACATTTCCCACATGATATAATGCTATAATAGTGTCCCCTTTAAAAAATATTTTTAAAAAATCCCTCATAAGTTAATATTAAATTAATTTTGCCCCTTAACCAAGACATAATGATTGCCCAGATAATTTAAATGTCAATGGTGCTTTCTCTTATTTTCTGAATGGCAAAATAGATCAAACAGCAGCAGTGTGAGCAATCTCCCCACTCACAACCACCTCTTTTATTTTGGCCGCTTGGATGGCGGTTTTACGGCGGTTTTGAAAATTCCAGCTTAGTGAATCCGGCTGTTTGTATGTTCATCATTGTTAAAATCGGGATGGCGGTTTGTAAAGTGATGGTTTTGAAAAATGTAAATTCTGGCCGTTTTAACAGTGGTAAATCCGGCAGTTTTGATAGCCGAAAAGCGGCGGTTTGAGCAAACCTTTAGTGAGTCTAGCACTTGATCTCAACATCATTCTGCCGAGTTCCTTCAAAATCTGTGTGCAAGTGTACCTAGAAGAATTGATCCATTGATGCTATTTTGAAGGCAAAGGGTGGTCACAGCAAATATTAATTTGATTTAGATGTCTCTTCTCTTCATTCACTTTGCATTTTATTAATTGATAAAAATAAACTATTAACCCTTCTATTTTTCATGCAATCTTACTTTGCAGAATTTTTTCCACACCTGCCTACAACTTTGCACAGTGCTGTATATACATACATATAGCCTTAGTTTTACAACAGTTGCATCTGCATTGTCTGCACAGTGCGCTCTTGGAGGACGCCTAAAACTCTTGCACGCATCTCATCCTCTCCTCTTAACCTGCCCCCATTTCTCCATTCCCTCCTAAGTCCTTTGTTCCTTCCCACATTCCTAGCTCACTTCTTCAACATGTCCCTACTCACTGATACTTTCCTTTCCATATTCAAATATGCGCTAATTGTTGCTATCCTCAAGAAAGTTCCTATTGACTTTACCTCTTTAACTATCGCCTCTTTTATCTCTTTTAAAGCAGTTTGTGAACAACTGTCAGACCCACTTTCTGTCCTCCTATTCCCTCCTTGAACCCCAGCAATTATTCTTCAGCCCTCTACTGTCCACGAGACCTCCCTCGATAAAATGACCAACATCTGCTCACAGTTAAGCTGAACGGTCACTTCTTCCTATTCATCTTCCTTGACCCCCATGCCGCTTACGTTACAGTCAATCACCCTTTTCTCCGTCAAACCCTTCAAATCTTTGGCCCTCACATCACTTTTGACCCCCGGTTTCCCTCCTTTCTCTCTTTAGTGTCTTTTTTTCCCTCCACTCCATCAGTTGGGAATTGGGGTCCCTCAAAGCTCAGTTTCTGACCCTCTCATTTTCTCTCTTCTCTTGGTAAACAAATATACTAACTTGGCCTCCACTACCACCTGTTAGGATGTGTCCTCAACATGTGTCGGCATGGAGGCTCTGTTCCACCAGAGAGGCTGCAGTTCTGGACTTTGTACACCTCACCTGCGGAATTTGTGAACTTTTTAACTGTGAGGGGATAATCTCCCCTCTCACATGATTACCTGCACAGTTATATTCCTGACCATTACACTGTTCATAGCTGGTCACTGTTTGCTCCATTGTACAGTTTGTTGTTCTGATCTTCAGCTTGATCCATCTTTTTATTCCAGTGTCCTACAAGTTTGTTCCTGTTTTCCTGTATTATTTCACTACGGATCAGCACAGGGAGACTTGACCTGCTACGTTTTCCACCTTAGCTGATGCATTTTCCAAGCTCCTCCAGAATCACGGTATAGATGCTGAACTCACACAGTCATCTGATTAGCATAGAACAGGCTAGAGTAGAACTCCTGAAATCAAAATGATACAAAGCCTCAGCCTTCCAGGGTAGCTGGGATTACAGACATACAACACTGCACCCAGCCCAACTAACTTGTGAGAACGTGCACGTCTATCTGCCACACCGGGACTGTGTTATTTTGTTAGGAAACCTGCTTATGTAGGGGATTCTGTTGCTACACAGCTATATCTGACAACACCATCTGTTGAGAAGACTTTGCCACCCTTTTCCACCAGCAGGACTCTCCCTTTGGACTGTAGTAGGTCCACCTGTATTAGCTTCATCTCTTCCCAGCAGATCCAATTCCTGCTTGTCAGAATATCAGAAGAACGTTGATGAATAGCAAGCTTCTCCCAATTACATACAGATCAAACATGAAGGTGTTAAGAAGTAGACCGAACAGAGGAATAGAAACAATTAGTAACACAACGGAATTGTGCTCATTACTGCCCAGACCTGGCTTTAAGCATATAATTAAGCTTGCAAAATAAATACAATTATATATTATTTGTATCCATTTGACATGGGGGAATTAGAAGGCAAAGGTGAGATACTAACCCAATTAAGCACCAAGAAGACAACTGTACGATGAAAGTTTAGTTATTATTATTTTAGAGAAGGCTCCGTATCGCCAGACAGTTTACATTATACCTCCTGGTATCATGATCAAATGTTTCATAGCTAGTAAAATGCAACATGCCTTTTTCTCTGAAGTAGTGTAGAAATCACTTGCAGAAGAGTATTTTATGCCTAGAAAACCGTTTCCATCTCGGCTGCAAAAGGTATCGAGCTTCTTCATTTTGTAGTTTTATGCGGTGAATTAAAGTACCGTCATATATAAGTTCAATTTCCCCTTCCATTCCAAAATAAATACATTTAAAAATGGACGCACTGTAGGTATGACTTCTTTTAAGCCTGATTGAGCAGTATAAATGCCAGAAATGTTTTTGTTTATGGGAAACGCAAGCTTCGTTGAGCCTGCAAGCACTTCTAACAAGCCATTAAATATAAATGCTGACCATTGCTGCTTCTGCACAGTCTGGAACCCCAGGCATAAGACACTGCTCGGCGGTGATGCCAGGCGGGGAGATGGAGCCGTTTCAGCATTGCACTGAAGCCAGCCTATTAATCAGCCATTGCCATAAGAGCCACTGCTAAGAAATTTATGAACTATAATTAAACTGACTACTTGCAACTTCTCCTTAATGTACAATATTCCATTATTTATTGTATATCATTATACGCTGTAACTTGAATAATGTATGTCAGTTATGGCATTTAACAGTTGCATTATTTTCAACAAGCTGATGTAGTTTGTTATTGCTGCTTCCACTGCTCAGCAAATAACACACTTTAACTTTCTTTATGGATGTGCAAAAAAAAAAAGAGGAGCGAGGCGATGGGGCCGGAGGGAACGCCGCAGAGGGGGGGGGGCTGGAAATGTTTGTGCCACGGCGCTAATGGAATATCGCTGTATTGTGGCGTACTCGTTGACCGCGCCTGGTGTAGGCAGAGATTTTGTGGGCAGAACCAATATTTAAGTTAGTAATTCACAAGGCACTAGTCAGTGGCGGAACTAGCATTGGTGCGGCGGGTGGAGTGCACGGGGGCCCATTGTGATAATGGGAACCAGGGACCATGGAGGGTTCCTGGTTCCCTTCCCCCCGCACCAGGGTCCACAGTTCGCTAGTTCTGCCTCTGACACTAGTGTCTCGGGATACTCAAATGTGTTTCAAACGTGGTTCTTGAACGGATTCAACTAATTGTCTCCATGGTTCAAAAATCCACGACAAGTTCTTGAACGGTAGACTTGAGCCGACTTTGAGCAAGGCCAAGAGCAACTAACATGTTCGAGATAAAGTGGATACAATGGTTTTCCATGCAAAGAAACTCGAACTTTAAACCTGAACACAGGACACACTCCCAAAAGAAAAGATGTCACCCTGCCTTCATGGCTAAAGGTGCAGAGCAGCCGTAACTGAGGAAAATGCCTCTTGCTGGGACGTCTCTTTTCAAGGTGTGTTGCTGTGACAGGATGGACTGCCTATGCCACCCTGTCTGTTGTTGCTGGGAACCGGCTGGGCTTACTTTGCCACCATCCCCTTTCGTTAATTCGTATACGCCCCTCCTGCCGCAGTGGGAGGGGCCTGCTGCCACCACTAAGCTCCTTCTATGGCACTCAGAACCACGTTCCTTCTGGATTGCTGACGCTGCTAGTGTACCTTGTTGCGGATGTACCTGGGCTGGTAACTCCAGACCTCTTACTATGGATCCGGGTTGCTGTGAATGGATCCCCCCCTGGCCTATCACACTAATCAGGGCTGCATGGGTAGCAGACAGAGCGGTGGTACTGGAAAAGCTTGGGTCCAAATGGCAGAGACAGCCTGAGAACGGATTAGGTTTAGGGTCTAATCTGTAGATCACAGGAATACAACGATATTGAAGATGTTTCCAAGCAGGTCTTTGAAGCAAGATGGTTTATTTGCTCACACACTATGGTTTGAGGTACCAGTGATCAAGTCAGATGTTGAACTCAGAAGAACACTTACATGCTCACACAGCTCATCTTTTATACAGTTCAGAAATAGTCTATTTTTAGAATCAGGAAGTACCCTGCTTCCCAAAACATAGATTTACATGCATTTCAAGGCTAACAAAATTTACACTTATCTATGAAATTCTAGAAACGCTGTGATGTCCTACACCTGGCTTTCAAACGCAGAGAAACCAGGAGCCAGTCTTAATTAAAAGTTCCTGCCTTCAATGTTGGACCTTCACACATGAAAAGATCTAATTAACATGTGGCCTTTCATCAGACCGTTCGGAATACATATTCCCACAGAACAACAAAAACAAGCTAGTTCCCCACATCACAATACACAAAAGACTTTGTAAACACAGGCTCATTGTATCAGATATATACATCAGAAATAGGCATATCCTATAGCAAGGTTAAACAGAAAAAACAACTTTTCTACCCTGGTCTCAGAGATAATGACTTCCTATCTCACAATATCAAAAAATAAGTGCACGTGCAATTACATAAATAAGTGCCCTGCGCTATTTGCTTTAAATAATTTAATACCAAAAGTTATTTAATAGTGATCCAGTCACAGTTGTGATTTAGGGATGGTTGTGGTTCAGCACGAGGAAAATAGAAGTGTTTTTATCCCAGCTACGGATTTCTTATCATTGAGCACTGCACCCTGGTGATCTGTAGTCCTGACACATTTCAGGAGTGGAAACTGACAGTAGATTATCACGCTTCAGGCAAAATTGGGAGCTGGGATAAAAGGTTAAAAAATGAATCTAGAATGTACTGCAACCTTCAATTTCATTTTCTTACACATAAGTAACTTTGGAGCCCGTGGCCATCAGACTTTGTAATTCTTTTGTTGTCAGGGAATCTTGCCATGCACCCATGAGTCACCTCCTTGAGTCTGCCTCAGCGATAAGACTTTTCTGTGCATCTTAACCACTGCAGTACCAGGGAAACGGACACAGAAGAAGGGCGGGTTGCTCTCTGACCCGGGTATGTTGCCCTTCACTCGTTCACTTCAGGGTCGTCACTGCTAGGGCAAAGCTTCAATAGTGATTAACAGATAAATTATGTTCATCCAATCGTAAAATGCTACGTAATTTTCTGTGGCTATATAAATAAATGTTGATGATGACGACGATGATGATAATTATTTACTATACTTTGTTCAAATGCCTGGTGCAGCTTGCTCTATTTTTTTCAAGTAAAATCTGTACTGATTATTAATTTCTTTTTGTGATCTAGTGGTCTCTATTTTTAGGTCCTTACGGTGAATGCAGAGAAGGAGAAGGTAACGAGGGTGGTTGTACAACCATCCTGGAGTACACATTTGTAGGAAACAAAACCTCTGAAAATATCAGTGCTTTAATCCTTAATAATTTCATACTAAATCAGTATATATATATATATATATATATATATATATATAGTCGCTCCTACTAAAATAAATAGGCTTTTGGTAGCCCTTTAAGTTAGTACTTTGCCCACTGGTTATAAATTGAGTATTACTTGCCAATTTCCTATCACAGTCTCAGGATTTGAAGGTTGGTCCCTTTAATTTTGTGTCAAATCTGGACTTTATAACTTAAAGGTGAGCAATGGCAACATATGACATTATTACCCAGCGCCCCTGTCCTACCAACAGTACCAGGACAGTAGGGGCAACGCTAGGGACCCTTGCAGTTAATATGTCTGGTGCTGAGAATCAGGAACCGTTGCATGCCTTGAAACATTTAAAATGATTAAACTGGGGCACGGTCACCCACATCTAAAAGAGGAGCAAAACCGTGGGGGGAGTGCCCTTGTCACATGGGGTGTGGCCTCCACCGTGGATTCTGTCCAATCATGTTGCGAGATCATTACGCACCTTCAGCTTGGAACTCACGCCCAGCTGCTAAAATTGATCTCTCCTGTCCATGCTGACTGGTGCTTCGGTGCACGTAATGGTCCCATTTAGGAGATCTCCACCAATGGGCAACATTGTATGATGGCCAGGTGGGCAAACATAGTGTAACGGTCCAGAGGGGTCGGATCCTAGATCTGCCTAATTTAGCACTACTCCCAGCAAGGCGCGGAGTCTAACGGACGGACGGTATTCACCAGGGACCACCGCAGGGTGGTTTGGTCTCAACTGCGTTCGCACCGCAGGTCGCAGCCCCTACTGGGTGTCAGGCGAGACCTATAGGGGAACGTAGATAGGAGAAACTCTGCAGATGAAAGGTTACAACAGGAGTAGTGAAGTGTCAGCTCTGCGGATCACAGGTTTACCACTGGTATAGTGGCGAAGTACACAATAAAGTGTCAACTCTGCAGACAACAGGTTACAGGAGGAGAGATGAAGTGTCAGCTCTGCGGACAACTGGTTGCCACAGGGATTGTGGCGAAGTACACGATGAGGTGTCAGCTCTGCAGACAACAGGTTACAACAGGAGAGATGAAGTGTCAGCTCTGCGGACAACTCGTTACCACAGGGATAGTGGCGAAGAACATGATGAAGTGTCAGCTCTGCAGACAACAGGTTACAGCAGGAGAGATGAAGCCTCAGCTCTGCAGACAACTGGTATACAACAGGAGAAACGGAGCCACGTCTAGTACCTAACAGGTAACTTGATAAACAGGCACTGAGCTGCAGGGGGAAGGGCCTTTTAAACTTTGGAGCCAAAATTGAGTAGCCAATGGGAGAGAGGCAGAGGGCACAAAAGGATTGATCCTGCGCATGCGCAGACCCGAGAAGAAGATGCCGGCAGCTGGACGGAGCGCTGCGGTCAGCGGGGAGCAGGTAAGTGTTCTGGGCCTCGGTTATAGAAACCAAAGGCCCGGCGTGTGACATGTAGTCAATCCTTTTAATAACTTTAAAATATGATGTTAAGTATAATGTTTATTATAAGTGCAAACGTAAAATTGAAGTCCTTTTGTGGGGAATAACTGTGCACCCCACAGTAAACAGGAAATCCCCCCATAAATGTGCCTTATCCTCTTATTTGTCTCAGTTAAATAATATTATCCTACTAAAATAATCCAATTTCTGCACTCAGCAAAGAACACCCCAGCTCCGCCCATCAGAAAGTACAAAGTTTTACACCTTTGCAGATGCGCAAGAGTAGACATGTTACTTCCCATTTGCAATTTCAAAAATGAGCTTTAGTGACGTGGAATGTGGGATAGACTTTCATGCTAATATGGCATCGCCAAGTGAGCACTTTAAAAACCATTTTTTTTTACTGAACAGAGCTGCACATTGAGATAGACGGGAAGACAATAAAACACATTTCACCCTTAATATAATATTTTTAGGCCACTGTTTCTCATTAGATAAAGTTTTATAATAGATGTAATGTTTGTGAAATAACCCAGTGTAACGTTGGTCAGTGCACTATTGATATCACTTTGTTTATGCAGTGTTTGTTTTTTACGGCTCGTGTTATTTTTTTGGCAGCTATCAATCCAATTACTAGTTTTAGAGAACTGACAATACTAAAACCACCTGGTCCACAATTTATTCCAATAAAACACAGTCCGTGAAGGCAGCGGATGACATTTGGCATTGTATGAATTAGCCAGAGCTATTTTATCCTTAGTGAGAATAGTCCTTTTATGCAAATTTAATCAATCAAAATTCCATTAGTGCGGAGTGGAATCAGAAAAGCACTTGAATGGACAGGCTCTTGACAAGAACGTGTAAGCAACGGTGGATACACAAAGTGGTTGTGTTAGATAACGATGGCACAAACCACTTTAGACGCATCTATTTCTAATTATTTTACCTTCTCTTAATTTTAACGACTGAAACTGCAAAATCGTATTGAAGGTGCTGTCATATATTATTGTATTTATATCCCTACTAATTTCTTTACACCTCTCAAGTTCCATTATCAATTGCTTCTCTTCAGTGATTGCAAACATGATATAAAAACTATGAATTCCAAGTATAGAACATTCCACCTTTCCAGCGTATAAATATGTAACGTGTTACTATCTTCAATGAAGTGTGTGGCCACAGAAGATTGAAGATTTTAGGGGCATTTTGAGCCAACAGTTGTTCTCGATTCATGAATATTTTACCATAGGATAAAAAGCAGGAAAAAAATGTTTAGAACAAAAGTTTAAGGGTAAAATTCCCATTTGTTGATATTTTTTGCTATCTTTGATAGTCGCAAAGAAAGTGTTGTATAAAATCACATTTTAAAAGATCATTTTTGTTATGTATTCCATAATGTTTCATAGCTGCTTTTGCAAGCTGATTAAAAGAGACACAATTTATTTATTAATAAACCACCACCAAAATAGTTTCTCAGTCCCTGTCCCATTGGAGCTTACAGTCTTAGGGCCCTATTCATCGATGGACGCATTCTCAGCGCAACCAGCGCATTCAGTATTATACGCACGTATTTTGGTTTTGCGTACTCCTAAATTCATGTAGCCATGGATCTCAAGATACAGTTCCTGATTGCAAACACATGTTATAGCATGCATGCAAGACTGTCATCGCTGCTGATCAGGACTTAGACTAGCCCTGTAGATGGAGCGAGAGATACGGCAGAAAAACTAGTCACTTTGACATGCAAAGAGCTGGATTCGGACGTGCCCTTGAGTTTGGCACGCCTTTACTGTAAACTGACTACAGCAAAACGCTCCTTCCCCTCTCCATTCATTCCTAGAAATCTGTACTAATACCGCTTTCATACTGCCGCCCTGGCAATATCCCGGGTTTTTCAAGCCGGGTTTTTGCTGGGGCTCGGAGCGTCCCAGCTCAGAAACACCATTCATACTGCACCTCGGACCCGGGAATTTCCCGGGTTGACCCCATTCATACTGCACAAGTCTGTGCCCTGGCAATTTGTGGGAGTCATCACCAGAGCAGTTTTCATCTTCATCTTCCACGGGCTCCCACCGATGACATCATTCTCCAGAGACAGGCAGACAGCCAATCAGCTTGTTTTCTGTGCAACCCGGGTTGAAAAACCCGGGTTGCACCATTTATAGTGCAGGCAACCCGGGTCCGATCCGGGAATTACCCCTCGATAAATCCCGGGTTGAAGACCCGGGTTTTTAGACCCGAGATTTTTGACTTGTACCATTCATACTGCACCAAGACCCGGGTCGTTTGAGCTCGCCCCGGCAAAAACCCCGGATTTTGGTGCAGTATGAATGGGGTATTAGTGTCCTTTGCATTTGACGATGCAACGGATAGGACTGCGTTCAGACGTATCTCCTGGTTCAGGGCATGCAAAGATGGATTTTGTGTACAATACGCTCAAAATCGGCAGATGAATCAAGTTCTTAACTCCCTACCACAAACACAGACACTAGGGACAATTTTTGTCAGCAATCAATCAACTTACCAGTTTGCTTTTGGATTGTGAGATAGCATTGCTAAGCACTGTGCCACCATGTTACACTAATAATACTGTACTGTCTTTGACACAAAGTCCTATTTTAGTAGGAGAGAGAGCTACCGCTATGGGCTATTGGAGCCTTCTGGCACCCCTCCAATCGGGGAGGAACGCCACATCGAACGTAGGCAGAACTCAAAACAAATTGATGTTTTTCGCGTGGAATTATCCTTTAAATGTATCTCATTTTCCCTCCACTTCTCAGTAATTGACTTTTGCTACATTTTAATATTTTGAATGCATTTTAGAAAAAAAAAATAACATTTTAAATATTCACATAAATATTTCCTTATTTCACGGAACATTGAGAAGAAGATTAGAAAGCGCACGTTCCACATGACACGACTCAGATTACGGGATTGACGGAGGTTACCGCTTTGGTTTGAAGTAAGCCGTGACCGTAGGGTTTAAATTAACAACTGATCTAAGAGTCGAATGGCAAAATGTTCCCTCATCTGTAGAAAAGTCCATTTCCACCTAAATCTGTTTATTACCGTAGTCCCATCACTGTATTTGAAATAAAATGTTATAGGGGGGCTATGACTTCTTTTAATTCTTTTTTAAGTTGAGTTTGACTAGGGTCAGAGCACCTATCTGTTAGCAATCCTTCACCTGTTGTATGACTGTGTGTCCCCAGTTTGGAAGTAGTTGTGGATAGATCAACCTATGTCCAAATAATAATGGGAATGCTCACAGAGGACACTTGTGGTGATTTACGAAGGGGAGAAGGGCCACGACCCAAGGCAAAACACCCTTGGGTGGCCTCTGCAAAATGATTCATGCCAAGAGCAAGATGGTTGAGTTAGCGCAGACGGAGACAGGAGTTGAGCAGGGTAAGGACAAAAGCGTGTCTTCATTTTAGGTAGCGAGATTATTGAAATGTGATAAAGAGTATATCAGGAGATGAGTGATGTGTGAGGACAGGGCTGCATGTGACTGGGGCAGTGACATGATGTGAGGAGGGGAATGGCGGCAGCAGGAAGCCACAGACTGAGAGTTATATAGTGGAAGGAGCAGGGTCTCCCAGCAGCACAGAGTATATCAGGAGATGAGTGATGTGTCAGTGAGGACAGGGCCGCATGTGACAGGGGCAGTGACATGATGTGAGGAGGGGAATGGAGGCAGCAGGAAGCCACAGACTGAGAGTTATATAGTGGAAGGAGCAGGGTCTCCCAGCAGCACAGAGTATATCAGGAGATGAGTGATGTGTCAGTGAGGACAGGGCTGCATGTGACAGGGGCAGTGACATGATGTGAGGAGGGGAATGGAGGGAGCAGGAAGCCACAGACTGAGAGTTATATAGTGGAAGGAGCAGGGTCCCCAGCAGTACAGAGTATATCAGGAGATGAGTGATGTGTTAGTGAGGACAGGGCTGCATGTGACAGGGGCAGTGACATGATGTGAGGAGGGGAATGGAGGCAGCAGGAAGTCACAGACTGAGAGTTATATAGTGGAAGGAGCAGGGTCTCCCAGCAGCACAGAGTATATCAGGAGATGAGTGGTGTGTCAGTGAGGACAGGGCTGCATGTGACAGGGGCAGTGACATGATGTGAGGAGGGGAATGGAGGCAGCAGGAAGCCACAGACTGAGAGTTATATAGTGGGAGGAGCATGGTCCCCAGCAGCACAGAGTATATCAGGAGATGAGTGATGTGTTAGTGAGGACAGGGCTGCATGTGACAGAGGCAGTGACATGATGGGAGGAGGGGAATGGAGGCAGCAGGAAGCCACAGACTGAGAGTTATATAGTGGAAGGAGCAGGGTCTCCAGCAGCACAGAGTATATCAGGAGACGAGTGATGTGTTAGTGAGGACAGGGCTGCATGTGACAGGGGCAGTGACATGATGTGAGGAGGGGAATGGAGGCAGCAGGAAGTCACAGACTGAGAGTTATACAGTGGAAGGAGCAGGGTCCCCCCAGCAGCACAGAGTATATCAGGAGATGAATGATGTGTGAGGACAGGGCTGCATGTGACAGGGACAGTGACATGATGTGAGGAGGGGAATGGAGGCAGCAGGAAGCCACAGGCTGAGAGTTATATAGTGGGAGGAGCATGGTCCCCAGCAGCACAGAGTATATCAGGAGATGAGTGATGTGTTAGTGAGGACAGGGCTGCATGTGACAGGGGCAGTGACATGATGTGAGGAGGGGAATGGAGGCAGCAGGAAGCCGCAGACTGAGAGTTATATAGTGGAAGGAGCAGGGTCCCCCAGCAGCACAGAGTATATCAGGAGATGAGTGATGTTGTAGTGAGGACAGGACTGCATGTGACAGGGACAGTGACATGATGTGAGGAGGGGAATGGAGGCAGCAGGAAGCCACAGGCTGAGAGTTATATAGTGGGAGGAGCATGGTCCCCAGCAGCACAGAGTATATCAGGAGATGAGTGATGTGTTAGTGAGGACAGAGCTGCATGTGACAGGGGCAGTGACATGATGTGAGGAGAGGAATGGAGGCAGCAGGAAGCCACAGACTGAGAGTTATACAGTGGAAGGAGCAGGGTCCCCAGCAGCACAGAGTATATCAGGAGATGAGTGATGTGTTAGTGAGGACAGGGCTGCATGTGACAAGAGCAGTGACATGATGTGAGGAGGGGAATGGAGGCAGCAGGAAGCCACAGACTGAGAGTTATATAGTGGAAGGAGCAGGGTCCCCAGCAGCACAGAGTATATCAGGAGATGAGTGATGTGTTAGAGAGAACATCGCTGCTTGTGACAGGGGCAGTGACATGATGTGAGAAGGGGATATATATCCATACATGTATATCCATACACACATATATATATATATATATATATATATATATATACATACATATATACACATACATATATACATATACATACAGTATATATTGCTGTTGTTATTGTCATCTAGGGACTGTTGAATGTATATTTGTCTGTTTGTGATTGAGATTGGAAAAAGTACTTTAATCAATATTTGGTTTGTTGCAGAAGTTTTGTACCCACTGTTAAACATGGAAAATAAGATTGTTTTTCTGAGATGAATCAGCCTTTTATCTAGAAGTGTTTCAGTAGAAATCCCCCCAAACCCTTAGATACCCCTCACTGGCTGCCGTAAGTTGCTGCCAGCGGGGTCCACGCTCTCTCTCCTCCCAACTGATGATCACATATCTGACAAACTTGTTTCCAAAGTTCTTTGAACCCGTCCACCTTAATTAACCTGGATCAGACAAGATTTATGCAGCACAGATAAACTTGCAGCAACTTCAGATGCATGATTAATGTAATTTATCACACCACAGCTAACGAGATAAAATCAATGCTTCTGTCTTTAGATGCTGTAACGACTTTGATACAAGTAATTGGTGTTTGATGTATGCATTTGGAGATACATTTGGTTGTGCTATGATACCTAGAAACATAAATTAAAGTACTCAAATTCAGTCAGCATTTAAAGGGATACTTGATACATAATGAAGGACAGCGGGTAACATTCTGAAATATACTGGATATGTAAAAATACATATATTTATTCACTTGCAATCATAGAACTTGAAATGTTTATTATTATACATGTATGTATTATGCAGCTATCATTCTCTGTTAAGAGCCTTTCAGGCTGAGTGAAAATCTTTGCAATGTCCATCAAAAGACCTAAAGACAGGGGGCCTGATTCACCAAGGGACGCAAAGTGAGCGCTACTTGTGTTTAAAAGAAAGGTAAGCAATTTGCACGTAGCTCCGCCCGTATTCAAGTACAAGTGGATCTCAAGAAACTTTTCCATTTGAATCTGGGTAAAAGTATATTCTTACTATATGGTACTTGCAGTATCCAGACATACAGAACAGACAGCCGGATATGTACAATGCATATGTACAATATAAAGTCCTATCAGAACACATGCAAAAAAAAATACATTAACACCTCTTAATAATCTTTAATAAAAATACATTTAATAAAAAAATTTTTTTTTTTAAACATGACTGGTGGTGCCAGAAGTGGGGTGGGAGCTTGAGCCATAAGGGAAGAATTGTGGGGGACCATATATGACAAGGGGGGAGCGTAGGAAGTATAAGTGACAAGAGGACGCCGGGCAGACGGGTGGAATGGCCGTGCCCTATAGCAAAGTTTGGATGCTGCTCTAGCCTCACTGGTGCCCTGTTCTTCTTTCAGAGTCGGGGCCTCTTCTGACCATGATTGTGGGGGCAGACCTGGTGTTTTAATCCACCACCGCTCACATCCAATCAAGTACTGCCTTATTTGGCTAGGGACCTCTACGACGTTAATCTTCTGGCCGATAAGGGGAAATAATGGGACTGGGCAAGGCCCCCACACAACCCTAACGTGGAGGGTGAATTTCTGTATCACCAAGGGTCAAAGCAATGCAGTAAATAGATATCTGCCCATGTTGCAGATTCCAGTCTTTATCTTTAGCACCAGGAAGGGGATCCAAATCAAATTTTTATCAAGCACAACATTTGTTTTGGGTCCACAAATGGAGTCATACCAGATAGTTAAAACTACAAATTTGGCTGACCAGACACGTCTTCAGTCTTATGATGGCTAAACAGGGTTAATAAATATAGATTCATATTAACTACACTTTTGAACAACCTCTTCTCAAAACTAGAGATGAGCGCACTCGGATTTCTGAAATCCGAGCCCACCCGAACGTTGCGGATCCGAGCCGGATCCGAGACAGATCCGGGTATTCCCGCCAATTGCAAAACTGAAACCGAGGCAATGAGTCATAATCCCGCTGTCGGATCTCGCGATACTCGGATCCTATAAATTCCCTGCTAGTCGCCGCCATCTTCACTCGGGCATTGATCAGGGTAGAGGGAGGGTGTGTTAGGTGGTCCTCTGTCCTGCTATATCTCGTGCTGTTCAGTTCTGTGCTGTGCTGTGCTGTGCTCTGTGTTCGGCTCAGTCCAGTGGTGCTGTGTCCTGTGCTCTGTCCTTCTGAGTTCAGTGGTGCTGCTGGGTCCTGTGATGTGTCCTGTTCAGTCCAGTGGTGCTGTGTCCTGTGCTCTGTCCTTCTGAGTTTAGTGGTGCTGCTGGGTCCTGTGCTGTGTCCTGTTCAGTCCAGTGGTGCTGTGTCCTGTGCTCTGTCCTTCTAAGGGCATAGTTATTTCCCCATTATTCCCAAATTCTAAAAATTTTAAAAAAAAGTTATAAAAAAAATTACAAAAAAAGTAATTATAAAAAAATAAATAAAAATAAAAATAAATATCCCAAAACAATCCTGCAGTATAAGTCTAGTGGTACTGCTATATTACAAAGTTCACTGATTCAGCAGTATAAGTCTAGTGGTACTGCTATATTACAAAGTTCACTGATTTTGCAGTATAAGTCCATTGGTACTGCTATATTACAAAGTTCACTCATTCTGCAGTATAAGGGTATTCCCGCCAATTGCAAAACTGAAACCGAGGCTCTGAGTCATAATCCCGCTGTCGGATCTCGCGATACTCGGATCCTATAAATTCCCCGCTAGTCGCCGCCATCTTCACTCGGGCATTGATCAGGGTAGAGGGAGGGTGTGTTAGGTGGTCCTCTGTCCTGCTATAACTCGTGCTGTTCAGTTCTGTGCTGTGCTGTGCTCTGCTCTGTGTTCGGTTCAGTCCAGTGGTGCTGTGTCCTGTGCTCTGTCCTTCTGAGTTTAGTGGTGCTGCTGGGTCCTGTGCTGTGTCCTGTTCAGTCCAGTGGTGCTGTATCCTGTGCTCTGTCCTTCTAAGGGCATTATTATTTCCCCATTATTCCCAAATTCTAAAAAATTTAAAAAAAAGTTATAAAAAAAATTACAAAAAAAGTAATTATAAAAAAATAAATAAAAATAAAAATAAATATCCCAAAACAATCCTGCAGTATACGTCCATTGGTACTGCTATATTACAAAGTTCACTGATTTTGCAGTATAAGTCCATTGGTACTGCTATATTACAAAGTTCACTCATTCTGCAGTATAAGTCCATTGGTACTGATATATTACAAAGTTCACTCATTCTGCAGTATAAGTCCATTGGTATTGCAATATTACAAAGTTCACTCATTCTGCAGTATAAGTCCTGTGGTACTGCTATTACAAAGTTCACTCATTCTGCAGTATAAGTCCTGTGGTACTGCAATATTACAAAGTTCACTGATTCTGCAGTATAAGTCCAGTGGTACTGCTGTATAACTCCAGTCCAGTGGTACTCTCCTGTGCCGCATATAATTTTTAAAGGCTTTGCCGAGTGTGTGTGGCTTCGGGGTACGCTCTCTTGTGCTACATATAATGCAGAACAAAAATTTGGAGGATAAAGTAGGGAAAGATCAAGACCCACTTCCTCCTAATGCTGAAGCTGCTGCCACTAGTCATGACATAGACGATGAAATGCCATCAACGTCGTCTGGCAAGCCCAATGCCCAATCTCCTAGTACAGGGCATGTAAAATCCAAAAAGCCCAAGTTCAGTAAAAGTAGCAAAAAGAGAAACTTAAAATCATCTGAGGAGAAACGTAAAGTTGCCAATATGCCATTTACGACACGCAGTGGCAAGGAACAGATTAGGCCCTGGCCCGTGTTCATGACTAGTGGTTCAGCTTCACCCAAGGAACTAAGCCCTCCTCCCCCCATACAAAAAATTTAAGAGAGTTATGCTGTCAGCAACAACACAGCAAACAACTCTGCCTTCTAAAGAAAAATTATCACAAATCCCCAAGGCGAGTCCAAGGGTGTTGGTGGTTGCGAAGCCTGACCTTCCCATCACTGTATGGGAAGAGGTGGCTCCTTCCACCATTTGCAGCACGCCCTCTGCATATGCTGGAAGGATCACCCACAGTCCAGTTACAGATTTGGCTAATGAAGGTGTGAATGTTGTACACCGGGAGGAGGATATTGATGTAGCTGGCGCTGAGGAGGATGTTGATGATTATGATGCAGACAGATACCAAATTGCCTTTCTAAATTTCTATTTATATTCTAGATTATATAACGGCTGAATGGTTTTCTATTTTACTCCTAGTGGAGAGGGGATCTGATGCAGACAGATACCAAACTGCCTTTGTCCATTTCTTTGTATATTTGAATTTCTAGTTCTACAGTCTATGCAGGCTGCTTTTTTTATATTCAACTACAAGTGTAGGGTGTGGGGGAGCATAGATAGCCACCAAAGTAACGTGGCCCATTTAATTTCACTTTCTAGCTCCACAGTCTGTGCAGCCTGCTTTTTTTTATCTTCAAAGTATCTAAAAGCCTTGCAATCTAAATTAACAAGAGGTAGTGACGTGCTAGAACACCACCCTCTATATGCTGCAGAGGATGGAGGAGCATGAAAAGGCCATTCAAGCCTACACAGCCACCTACGACATAGGAAAAGGAGTGGGGATGCGCCTGAGTCAAGCGCACTGGAGAATGATTTCCGTGTTGTGCAAGGTTCTGCAGCCATTTGAACTTGCCACACGAGAAGTCAGTTCCGACACTGCCAGCTTGAGTCAGGTCATTCCCCTGATCAGGCTTTTGCAGAAGCAGCTGGAGAAAGTAAGGGAGGAGCTGGTACACCATTTCGATTCCACCAAGCATGTAGCTCTTGTGGATGAAGCCCTTCGCACGCTTTGCCAGGATCCGAGGGTGGTCAGTCTTTTAAAGTCAGAGGAATACATTCTGGCCACCATTCTCGATCCTCAGTTTAAAACGTATGTTGTGTCTCTGTTTTCGGCGGACACAAGTCTACAGCGGTGCAAAGACCTGCTGGCCAGTAGATTGTCCTCTGAAGAGGACCGTGACATGCCACCAGCTCCACCTTCATTTTCATCACTGATTGTGCAGTTCCAAAAAAGAGGAACTGCCATTTCTATTGCTACCTTCTTTCTTTCTGTATTTTCTGTGTCCTGTGGTCTGTTCTGCTAAGGGCATTGTTATTTCCAAGTTATCCAAAAGTTCTAAAAAAACAAATTTAAATTTATAAAAAATATTACAAAATTGTAAAAAATCTAGCTTGTACTGCTATTTAAAAGTCTAACTACGATCACTCACTGTTGCTGTACCCAAAAATAATAGGTACTGCTATTAAAGTACAGTCCAGTGGTACTCTCCTGTGCCGCAGATAATTTGTAAAAGCTTTGCAGAGTGTGTGTAGTTATGTATCACAGGTTTTAAGAAGAGGCACAACACTGACAACCTGTTAGAGAAACTGAGGGAAATAATCTCTCGGTGGCTCACCCCACTTAGACTCTCCTGGGGATTCGAATAACTGCCATTTCTATTACTACCTTCTTTCTTTCTATATTTAAAAAAACCCCAAAACTGTCATTTCTATTACTACGTTAATTGTTTGTGCAGTCACAAAAAAGAGGAACTGCGCCCTTAACTGCTATGTTGGTTTTAGACGTCCATCCGGTGTCCGCCATCAGTGCACTGGAATTCAGACCAGTTGAGGGTTTTATTATTATATTGTGGGGACCACTTCACTACGCAGTCCAGATACTTGTTTGGTGGAATTCAGACCAGTTGAGGGATTTTTTATTATATTGTGGGGACCACTCCACTACGCAGTCCAGATACTTGTTTGGTGGAATTCAGAACAATTGTTTTTTTTTATTATATTGTGGGGACCACTCCACTACGCAGTCCAGATACTTTTTTGGTGGAATTCAGACCAGTTGAGGTTTTTTTTATTATATTGTGGGGACCACTCCACTACGCAGTCCAGATACTTTTTTGGTGGAATTCAGACCAGTTGAGGGATTTTTTATTATATTGTGGGGACCACTCCACTACGCAGTCCAGATACTTGTTTGGTGGAATTCAGAACAATTGAGTTTTTTTTTATTATATTGTGGCCCCAGTATCAAATTGGGTACCGGGGCCACTCCACTACGCAGTCCAGATACTTGTTCGGTGGAATTCAGAACAATTGTTTTTTTTTTTATTATATTGTGGGGACCACTCCACTACGCAGTCCAGATACTTTTTGGTGGAATTCAGACCAGTTGAGGGTTTTTTTATTATATTGTGGGGACCAGTCCACTACGCAGTCCAGATACTTTTTTGGTGGAATTCAGACCAGTTGAGGGATTTTTTATTATATTGTGGGGACCACTCCACTACGCAGTCCAGATACTTTTTTGGTGGAATTCAGACCAGTTGAGTGTTTTTTTATATTGTGGGGACCACTCCACTACGCAGTCCAGATACTTTTTTGGTGGAATTGAGACCAGTTGAGGGTGATATATTGTGGCCCCGGTACCGGGACCACTCCACTATTCAGTCCAGAAAGCTACCTCGGTGAAACGTTTTGGACTAAAAACAATATTGTGAGGTGTGAGGGTGTTCAGAATAGACTGGAAATTAGTGGAAATGATTGTTATTGAATGTTATTGAGGTTAATAATAGCGTAGGAGTGAAAATAAGCCCAAAAACTTGATTTTGGAACTTTTTATGCTTTTTTCAAAATAAATCCGAATCCAAAACCTTAAATCCGAACCAAAACATTTCGACAGGTGTTTTGCGAAACAAATCCGAACCTAAATCATCAAGCAAATCCGAACCCAAAACACAAAACACGAGACACCAAAAGTGGCCGGTGCACATTCCTACTCAAAACAGCCTAACCCCTGTATAGATTGAGCACATGCAAGCCCCAATATTACCTAACGTTTTCGGCACTAACAGACTAAGTCCATACATAGCTCAAACTACATTTTGGAAGCTATGACTGACGTTAATTGGGCAGCATCACATTTTTTGTGTAACAAAATCCTTTTCCATTTAGTGTATGGAACCCTTTGAAATAAAGCCCAACCAGGGGGTAAATGCATCATACTCCGTTTTTTTCAAGTCGCCGGAAATCAGCGAGTTGACAGCTAAAATTCAAAGCGGCGCTGCCTTGTAAAGGGAAACTTGCCTTTATAAGGCAGCGCTGCTTTAAACTTTAGCAGTCAACTCGCCGATTTCCGGCGACTTGAAAAAAACGGAGTATGATACATTTACCCCCAGATCTGATTTGATCCACGTGGGCTGCGGACTTCCAACAGGATCATCAAATAAGGGGAACACATAGCCGAACCCTGGATCTGTGTTGGTTGTCTCACTGTAGCCAAATTACTCACTGATCCAGACATTCTGAGCCTGATTCATTAATGCACGCAGGCGCAATACGACAGAAAACACTTTGAGATGTCTAAATCTCGAATCGGACGCTGCTATGTGCGCTCGAGCTTGTCACGCCTTTACTGTACATTGACTACGAGCATACGCCCATTCGCCACTCCGTTCCACCCTTGGAATCATAGTAGGGTCCTTTCTCTCTAAGATTGATTTTGTTGCGTTCACTGGCGTATAATCTGGTTTGCCTAAAATACGACACTATCGGCCTTTATGTTCCTTAATGAGTCAGGACCTCTGTGATTGGGCCAAATAATCAGATTATAATATTTGTAACTAGCAAAAATTAAAACAAAGAACCACAGTGAGTCATTTCTCCGTTGTATGAATTGTATCGTATTGAAAAGTTTGCTTTGCGAACATCACAAAAGTAGTGTTACAGTGAGAATAGCCCCCAGCAAACGGATCACTTTTGAGGTAGGTGGTCTTATATGAAGATTAAAAGACCTGGATTCAAAAACTTCTCCAGATTGAAATGATTCTTTTAGAGTAATATACTGTATGTAGCAATCTAAACAGTGAAACATTTGTATTATAAATGGAACTGTTTCTTTGTAAGGGCAGACAACAGTACTTGGAACAGTTTAACCGAAAAAGAATTCCATTCCTACCATTGAGCTGTTTTCTGTCTATACTTCATCTTTGTTAAAGTTGTGATACATTGAATTATTCCGCACTAACAAGACATGGAAATGGCTTAAATGGATAATAAAAATTGAATTGTTGCAGGATTTAATAGAAAAGTGCTAAGAAAACATCCTGTAACTTTTGTTCTGCTTTATCTAAATTGAATCTGTGCGCAGAGGATTGAGTGATGTGGGTTAAGGGAGAACTCAATCTGTTTGGAAGTTATAAGCAAATATTGATGTGAAAGATAATTGATCAGAAAAGAGAGACAAAAATATACGACCTGGTATTGGTGGATCGGCTGCGTTCCTGCACAGCTCGGGGTGGAAAAGAATAAATCACTCTATTTTCTATTCCTTATCTGGTCCCCTGTTACTAGATAGCCGGGAATCCTGCCGTCCTGGAGGTGCCAAACGGCACAGCTGCCGGTGACCATGATGAATTTCAGGAGAATTTCCATCACTCGGTCTTACGCTGTGTGTTCTGCTTATTTATACAGTGCCAGAAGCTTTAGCAGAATGCAGAGCACAAAAAAACCGCAGCGGTGATCGATGATAAGTCGAGGAGTTTAAGGAGAAATGTTTTCAAAATATATATATTTTTTTAAACACCGTGGGGGACATGTAGGACCTGCCCAAGCATTGTAAATTAGAAAACCTCGTTTAATTAATTTCCCTAAATTTAAAGAGGTGTCCCTCTCTTCAATGCCAATTTGTTCTTTCGCATTTCCTCTGCGTGTCGTGTGCAGGGTTAAAAACACTCAAATCAAAAAGTTACGTATTTACCTGTTTAGACTTTCTTTGAACTCAATTCGTCAGCCTGTCTCATAATCTGTTGCTTGTTTAATCCTCACTTAGGATCCTATTTAATAATCAAGGGTTTTTTTTTGCCCCGTTAATTACAATTTGTCATCGCAATGATGACAGGTGACTTTTCGGCTCCATTTATTAAAAAAATGATCGCCGGAACAGTGCGTCAGATAGGAGGCTGTCGCTGCGATGTCTATTCTCACCTGACAACTCCGCGTTCTATACCGATGTCTGAAAAGGCGTTCAGCCGTCTTTACTGGAAGGGAGAGGAGGAGGGAGGGATCCGAAGACCGCAATGCTCTGCCAATAGGGTGGAACGGTTAACTCCATCTTCAGAGGATATCACTTAGTCATCTCTACCGTGCACAGTCCATAAAAGGTAAAGAAAAAAAAAAAAAAGGAACGTATTGTATACTCTATTAAATGTTTTGATATGCTGGGTCATATACATTGAATATATAATATACATGCTAATTAATTATATATATATATATATATATATATATATATATATATATATATATATATATATATACACACTATATGTACAAAAGTATTTGGCCACACCTGTTATTTGAATTATTATTATTATCATTATCTTTAATTTATATGGCGCCACAATGGGTCCGCAGCGCCGTACATAACATATACAGAAAACAGTCACCCATGACTCAACATGATACATGAAGTACAAAAATATAAATAAATATATATATATATATATTAATATATATATATACACACACACAGACACAGGTAACATGGTAGTGTAAATCAAATTATTTCTGGGACAATGAGTGAAAGTGATGGTAGAAATCAGCGAGAAGTAGGCCGAAGCTTAAGAAAACAGGGCTAGGGAAGCAGGCCAAGAGGTACAGGGGGTGATGGAATAGTAGAAGGAGCACACAAGGAAAGAGGGCCCTGCTCCTGAGAGCTTACATCCTACAGGGAAGGGGGAGACACAAATAGGGTTGTACTAACTGGGGGGAGAGCGTTAGGAGGAGGACTGATAGACTTGAATAAAGAAATGAGTCTTGAAGCCTTTGAGAGTAGATGCTAACCTGATGGAACGTGGAAGATCGTTCCACAGCTGGGGAGCAGCCCGGGCAAAGTCCTGAAGACGAGAGTGAGAGGAGGTGATCAGTGAAGCAGTGAGGCGGCGGTCAGAGGCAGAGCCGAGGGGGCGGGTAGGAGTGTAGGTAGAGATGAGATTGGAGATGTAGGGAGGGGAGGATTGATTAAGAGCTTTAAAGGTGAGGGCGAGGAGTTTAAATTTAATTCTGTAGGCCATGAGGAGCCTATGTAGTGACTGTTGGAGGGAGACTGCAGAGATAGAGCGGCGGGAGAGAAAAATGAGGCGGGCACAGCATTGAGGATAGACTCTCTCGATGGAATCTCTCGCCTTTACAGTAGTGAAGGCGAGAGATTACAAGCTAGTGAACGAGGGTTTTCGTAGCTTCTGTGGTGAGAAAGGGGCGTATGAGGTGTTTCAATCAGACCCGTTGTATAAAATCAAGCACCTAGCCACACAGTCTCCATTTGCAAAACATTTGTGATACGAAATGGGTCATTCTGATGAGCTCAGTGACTTCCAGCGTGGTACTGTGATACAATGCCACCTTTGCAATAAGACGGTTTAATGACATTTCATCCCTGTTATTTTACGGTAAACTTAAGTGATATTATTAGAAAGTGGAAGCATTTAGGAACAGCAGCAACTCAGCCATGAAGCGGAAAACCACGTAAAATCACAGAGCGGAGAAAAACGACTGCTAAGGCGTATGGTGCGTAATAGTCGCTAACAGGGGCTGGCTGGCAGACCTCAGCCTGGGGGGCAAGTAGCGGCCTATCCTTAAAGGGCTGCTTTTGGTATAATATATATTTATCAATATAAAAAAGAGGGTTTTTTAGTGTTACTTAATCCAGCGGTACTTTATTAGTATAAATATAAATCTTAAAAAAATGGAAATAAATAATGCAACAAAAACAAACCTTCCTTTATATTGCATTTTATTGTATATGTTCCTTTTCTTTTTTACATACCTTTCTGATTATAATGGATTATAATCTGACACCCTGGGAACATCAATACTGTGGTGATCGCACTCACACACAGTCATTTGTTGCTATAGGGCTCCCGTAGTCTAGGAGCCCTGTAGCACTATTAGAGAAATGTGGCTTAGGCAGTCTATGCAGTCCACGAATAGGTGGCCATCACATACTACTGGATTCGGCTGTGTCATCCGTTGATAGAATATTGTGCTGGAAGTTGTAGTGCCAATATTCTATCAATGGATGAAATGGCCATATCAAGTAGTATGCAATGCCGCTGACTAGCGTGGATTGCATAGCCTGCCTGCACCGCGCTTTCCACTGGAGCAATAGGTTCCGTCTCTTTCACAATGTACCTTTATGGGAGTAGATGCTGCCTCTCAGTGGTTAAGCATCACCGGTGTCTTCTGCCTGCTGGTCTTATACTCCATTGCTGCTTGGCTGGATGCTGGAATGTTGGGGTCCTGTTTGGAAAATAGATAGTTATTCACCTTCTGAAAAGTTGAGCAATGAGTGAAGAATCTAAGCCTCCCTCCCCACCACCAGACAGACATTAAATCAGTAGCTTTTTCTGTTTAATAAACAGGCCTACTTCCACCCAATCAGCTCCAGAATTTAATTAATAGCATTTAAATGTAATGTCAATTTTCTTCCATATAGACCCGACATCAAATTAATAGCCCCCACATTTAATAATTAGGCCTTCTTCCACCTAACCAGTCCAACATTAAATTAAAAGCCTCTTTCTTCCAAACCAATCCCCTACAATAAATTAATAACATTTATACCATTCCCATTTAATAAACAAACAGCCCAGACATTAAATTAATAACCTCTACATTTAACAAACAGACCGATTTCACCCCTCACCAGCCCCGACATAAAATTATTTACATTCTCATGTAATACAAATGTCTATTTCCCCACCAGCCCCACAATCAAATTATGGGTTACATCTTTTCTCACATTTAATAGATATTATTATTGCAAATGAATATTTTACTGATTTATTTTTTATATTATTTATGTTTTTACAGTATGTATTATGCATTACTATAAAAATCCCCCCTTCTCTCCACCTCCCTGCCCCCTGGAATCTCCAGCCCCAAATTCTCACCAACCTCCTCTTGTCTCCACCCCCTCCCTGGTATTTAATTACCTGAGCGCTCCGGGGCTTCTTTTTTCTTTTTTCTGTAAGTTCTTCCTGCGTCTTCTTGTTGCGTCCGTGCCGGCTCCTCTGGTCCCCACTGTTCTAGCAGCACCATGACATAATTTTTTCACATCAGGATGCTGCAGTGAGCAGAGAGCCGATGCTCACTGCAGTAACAAGCACTGTAGTAACAAGCGAGTGATGCGTCACCCCTGCTGACCAGGCGGCCCAAAATGTATTGTGAACGAGCGTCTCGAGGGGCATATGCCCCCCTGCGCCCCGGCCCAGCCCGCTCCTGGTCGTTAACACTCTGCTGATTCCATAGTTGCAGAGTTCCGAACTTCCACTGGCATTAATGTAAGCACAAAAACTGTGCAGCGGGAGCTTAATGGAATGGGTTTACATGGCCGAGCAGCTGCATGCAAGCCTCACATCACCAAGACCAATGCTAAGCGTCGGATGGAGTGGTGTAAAGGACACCGACACTGGACTGTGGAGCAGTGGAAATGAATCACGCTTCTCTGTTTGGCAGTCAGATGGGGCGAGTCTGGGTTTGGCGGATGCTGGGAGAACGTTACCTGCCTGACTGCATTATGTCACCTGTAAAGTTTGGTGGAGGAGGGATAACGGTATGGGGCTGTTTTTCAGGGTTTGGGCTAGGCCCCTTATCTCCAGTGAAGGGCCATCTTAATGCTTCAGCATACCAAGTCATTTTGGACAATACTTTGCTTCCAACTTTGTGGCAACAGTTAAGGGAAGGCCCTTTTCTAATCCAACAGGACTGTGCCCCAGTGCACAAAGCAAGGACTACAAAGACATGGTTTGATGAGTTTGGTGTGGAAGAACTTGACTGGTCTGCACAGAGCCCTGACCTCAACCCCATCGAACACCTCTGGAATGAACTGGAACGGAGATTGCGAGCCAGGCCTTCTCGTCCAACATTAGTGCCTGACTGACCTCATAAATGCTCTACAGAATGAATGGGCACAAATTCCCACAGAAACACTCCAACACCTTGTGGAAAGCCTTCCAAGAAGAGTGGATGCTGTAATCACTTCAAAAGGGGGAGCATCTCCATATTAAAGTATATGTATTTGAATACAATGTCATTACAGTCCCTGTTGTTGTAATGGTCAAGCGTCCGAATACTTTTGTCTATATAGTGTGTGTGTGTGTGTGTGTGTGTTTGTGTATTTATATATATATATTTTTATTTTATTTTTTTTAACCCGTAATATACCGTATGTATACAAGTAATTGTTCTGCAGTTTAAATATATAGCTAGTCAAACGCATACCAGTTCTATTGAAACACAGTGCAAAAAGTTTACTCACAAAGATTTAATAATGCTTAAATCATTTTTATTGGCGATCTACTTGACTCCAAAGTGTAATATCCCTCAGGTTACATGTGGCTCTCTTGATTTATGATAACACTTTATGCTTATTATTTTCTGTTTATCCCCTTCAGTGAAACCTCCCAAGTGGTTCATAAACTAATTCTGCTTAAACCTTTGCAAACTTCCTCCTCCTTATAAATAAGATTGTAGTCACAGGGGATTGAACGTGTAAAGAATTAATCTCCACAGGATGTGTCAACCATAATCTTCAATGCACATTGTGCAGTTGTGTAAAACTGTTTTACAAAATATGTATAAAGTTATCATAAAACTGATACAAAATAACCCCTAGAATCTGGACAACCAACGTTTACCGGATTGTACTGTGGAGATCCGTGGCGCATGGTGCTGTAGAAGAGAGTTTAGGACTTCCTGCGCTTGTTGTTGTGTTGTCATGACAACATTAGTTATAGGAAGTTTCAGGTCTTATTACTTAGTTGTGTTGGTGGTAGAGATGCTCACTGACCCCCGTGTTTTGGTTTTGGTTTTGGTTTTGGATCTGGATTACCATAGGGTTTTGGTTTTGCCAAAACCGCCCTTGCGTGTTTTGGTTTTGGTTTTGTTTAGCTATTTTTATTACAAATTCAATTTTTTGGGCTAAAATCACATAATTTAGGTATTATTTTGTACCTACATTATTATTATTATCCTCACTACCACTAAATTCCAGTGATTTCCATTCAATTTTTACCATCTCACAGGTCACAATATGCTTTTCATACACTTTCAGCCAAATACTGCAGTGAGCTGGCTGGATGTTAAGCGACGGAAAAAAGCCTGCAAGGACTTGTATATTTGTATTTCAGCAATGACAAAATTAGCAACGCAGCTCTTCTCTTTGGGTGTATATAACACCCTACACTTATTGGTGCAAATTCAGAAAATAAGCCTGCAAGGACTAGTATATTTGTATTTCAGCAATGACAAATAGCAACGGAGCTCTTCTCTTAGGGCAGTGGCGGATCCAGGGGGGGGCGATTGGGGCGATCGCCCCCCCTAGCAGGGGCTTGCTGCCGGCGGCTGCACACTATGTGCAGATCCATTCAGCAGAGAGAGTTAGGGAGAGAGTCCTGCCCAACTGCTCTGATTGACACAATCAGAGCAGCCGGGCAGGACTCTCTCCCTAACTCTCTCTGCTGAACGGATCTGCACATAGTGTACATCCGTCAGCAGCCTTAGGTGTCAAAAAGGGGGCGGGGCTAAATCCCCCCCCCCCCCCCCCCCCCCCTAAATCGCCCCCGGTACAATTAACTTCTGGATCCGCCCCTGTCTTAGGGTATATATAACACCCTACCCTTATTGGTGCAAATTCAGAAGAAAAGCCTGCAAGGACTTGTATATTTGTATTTCAGCAATGACAAAATTAGCAATGCAGCTCTGCTCTTTGGGTGTATATAACACCCTATACTTATTGGTGCAATTACAGAAAATAAGCCTGCAAGGACTTGTATATTTGTATTTCAGCAATGACAAAATTAGCAATGCAGCTCTGCTCTTTGGGTGTATATAACACCCTATACTTATTGGTGCAATTACAGAAAATAAGCCTGCAAGGACTTGTATATTTGTATTTCAGCAATGACAAAATTAGCAACGCAGCTCTGCTCTTTGGGAGTATATAACACCCTATACTTATTGGTGCAATTACAGAAAATAAGCCTGCAAGGACTTGTATATTTGTATTTCAGCAATGACAAATTCAGCAATGGAGCTCTGTGCTTTGTCACTCTATCCTACCCCATCTCTAGTTGGTGGGGTTTGGTGGCGCAGGTTGCTGTACTGTGTTGGAGGACTGTATACAATGACATTAGGGGATAAATGTATCAAGCTGAGAGTTTTCCAGCGGGTTTGAAAAGTGGAGATGTTGTGTATAAGAGACAAGTATTCATGATTTTGAAAAATCTGAATAAAACACTAAAGTTTTCTTTAAAATAAAGGTTTGATTATTGTGACTATATAGTATTTAAAAGTACAGAACAAATGTGTGATTTGGATGTACTGAACGTATTATAACAGTTTTCAGAATGAAGGGAAAAGTAATAATCTGAGACTCCTAGAAGTGATGGACCTGAGACAAATGTAACCAGCAATTCAGAGTCTGAAGAATCCTCTCGTAATGAAGAAAGTGACTCTTAAGCTGAGCGCACAAAGCAGACAGACGTTTTAGCTGCAGAACTTGTGTCTCCCAAATATAGAAAAATAAATAAAAATGTACCAATAATACCAGCTAAAAAAACCCTCATCCTTTTAGACCTGAGAGAGCTCAGGTGAGAGAGGAAGCTGCTAAAAGAAAGGTGGTAGCAGAAGATTGTATCTATACAGCGCTGCATGATATGAATAGTGTTATATAAATAAATGATAACTATAAAATAATAATAAATACTTCACAAGACAGAGGAATTAATCTCATTGGACAGTTTATTCTTGAATAATGTGGAACATACATATATGCAGATAGCCAGTGTTGGGAACGACAGGGCAGACTACTGGTCACCAGTGTTTGGAGCGACAGGGCAGACTACTGGTCATCAGTGTTAGGAGCGACAGGGCAGACTACTGGTCACCAGTGTTAGGAGCGACAGGGCAGACTACTGGTCACCAGTGTTAGGAGCGACAGGGCAGACTACTGGTCACCAGTGTTTGGAACAACAGGGCAGACTACTGGTCACCAGTGTTAGGAGCGAAAGGGCAGACTACTGGTCACCAGTGTTAGGAACGACAGGGCAGACTACTGGTCACCCTTGTTAGGAGCGACAGGGCAGACTACTGGTCACCAGTGTTAGGAACAACAGGGCAGACTACTGGTCACCAGTGTTAGGAGCGACAGGGCAGACTACTGGTCACCAGTGTTAGGAGCGACAGGGCAGACTACTGGTCACCAGTGTTAGGAGCGACAGGGCAGACTACTGGTCACCAGTGTTAGGAATGACAGGGCAGACTACTGGTCACCAGTGTTTGGAGCGACAGGGCAGACTACTGGTCACCAGTGTTTGGAGCGACAGGGCAGACTACTGGTCACCAGTGTTAGGACCGACAGGGCAGACTACTGGTCACCAGTGTTAGGAACGACAGGGCAGACTACTGGTCACCAGTGTTTGGAGCGTTAGGGCAGACTACTGGTCACCAGTGTTAGGAATGACAGGGCAGACTACTGGTCACCAGTGTTTGGAGCGTTAGGGCAGACTACTGGTCACCAGTGTTAGGAACGACAGGGCAGACTACTGGTCACCAGTGTTAGGAGCGGCAGGGCAGACTACTGGTCACCAGTGTTTGAGGCATCAGGGCAGACTACTGGTCACAAGTGTTAGGAGCGTCAGGGCAGACTACTGGTCACCAGTGTTAGGAACGACAGGGCAGACTACTGGTCACCAGTGTTAGGAGCGACAGGGCAGACTACTGGTCACCATTGTTAGGAGCGACAGGGCAGACTACTGGTCACCAGTGTTTGGAACGGCAGGGCAGACTACTGGTCACCAGTGTTAGGAGCGGCAAGGCAGACTACTGGTCATCAGTGTTAGGAGCGACAGGGCAGACTACTGGTCACCAGTGTTAGGAGCGACAGGGCAGACTACTGGTCACCAGTGTTAGGAGCGACAGGGCAGACTACTGGTCACCAGTGTTAGGAGCGTCAGGGCAGACTACTGGTCACCAGTGTTAGGAGCGTCAGGGCAGACTACTGGTCACCAGTGTTAGGAGCGACAGGGCAGACTACTGGTCACCAGTGTTTGGAGCGTTATGGCAGACTACTGGTCACCAGTGTTAGGAACGACAGGGCAGACTACTGGTCACCAGTGTTTGGAGCGTCAGGGCAGACTACTGGTCACCAGTGTTAGGAGCAACAGGGCAGACTACTGGTCACCAGTGTTAGGAGCGACAGGGCAGACTACTGGTCACCAGTGTTAGGAACGACAGGGCAGACTACTGGTCACCAGTGTTAAAAGCGACAGGGCAGACTACTGGTCACCAGTGTTAGGAGCGACAGGGCAGACTACTGGTCACAAGTGTTTGGAGCGTTAGGGCAGACTACTGGTCACCAGTGTTAGGAACGACAGGGCAGACTACTGGTCACCAGTGTTAGGACCGACAGGGCAGACTACTGGTCACCAGTGTTAGGAACGACAGGGCAGACTACTGGTCACCAGTGTTTGGAGCGTTAGGGCAGACTACTGGTCACCAGTGTTAGGAATGACAGGGCAGACTACTGGTCACCAGTGTTTGGAGCGTTAGGGCAGACTACTGGTCACCAGTGTTAGGAATGACAGGGCAGACTACTGGTCACCAGTGTTAGGAGCGGCAGGGCAGACTACTGGTCACCAGTGTTTGAGGCATCAGGGCAGACTACTGGTCACAAGTGTTAGGAGCGTCAGGGCAGACTACTGGTCACCAGTGTTAGGAACGACAGGGCAGACTACTGGTCACCAGTGTTAGGAGTGACAGGGCAGACTACTGGTCACCAGTGTTAGGAGCGACAGGGCAGACTACTGGTCACCAGTGTTTGGAACGGCAGGGCAGACTACTGGTCACCAGTGTTAGGAGCGGCAAGGCAGACTACTGGTCATCAGTGTTAGGAGCGACAGGGCAGACTACTGGTCACCAGTGTTAGGAGCGACAGGGCAGACTACTGGTCACCAGTGTTAGGAGCGACAGGGCAGACTACTGGTCACCAGTGTTAGGAGCGTCAGGGCAGACTACTGGTCACCAGTGTTAGGAGCGTCAGGGCAGACTACTGGTCACCAGTGTTAGGAGCGACAGGGCAGACTACTGGTCACCAGTGTTTGGAGCGTTATGGCAGACTACTGGTCACCAGTGTTAGGAACGACAGGGCAGACTACTGGTCACCAGTGTTTGGAGCGTCAGGGCAGACTACTGGTCACCAGTGTAAGGAGCGTAAGGGCAGAATACTGGTCACCAGTGTTAGGAGCGACAGGGCAGACTACTGGTCACCAGTGTTAGGAGCGACAGGGCAGACTACTGGTCACCAGTGTTAGGAGCGACAGGGCAGACTACTGGTCACCAGTGTTAGGAGCGTCAGGGCAGACTACTGGTCACCAGTGTTAGGAGCGTCAGGGCAGACTACTGGTCACCAGTGTTAGGAGCGACAGGGCAGACTACTGGTCACCAGTGTTTGAAGCGTTATGGCAGACTACTGGTCACCAGTGTTAGGAACGACAGGGCAGACTACTGGTCACCAGTGTTTGGAGCGTCAGGTTAGACTACTGGTCACCAGTGTTAGGAACGACAGGGCAGACTACTGGTCACCAGTGTTTGGAGCGTCAGGGCAGACTACTGGTCACCAGTGTTAGGAGCAACAGGGCAGACTACTGGTCACCAGTGTTAGGAGCGACAGGGCAGACTACTGGTCACCAGTGTTAGGAACGACAGGGCAGACTACTGGTCACCAGTGTTAGGAGCGGCAGGGCAGACTACTGGTCACCAGTGTTTGAGGCATCAGGGCAGACTACTGGTCACAAGTGTTAGGAGCGTCAGGGCAGACTACTGGTCACCAGTGTTAGGAACGACAGGGCAGACTACTGGTCACCAGTGTTAGGAGTGACAGGGCAGACTACTGGTCACCAGTGTTAGGAGCGACAGGGCAGACTACTGGTCACCAGTGTTTGGAACGGCAGGGCAGACTACTGGTCACCAGTGTTAGGAGCGGCAAGGCAGACTACTGGTCATCAGTGTTAGGAGCGACAGGGCAGACTACTGGTCACCAGTGTTAGGAGCGACAGGGCAGACTACTGGTCACCAGTGTTAGGAGCGACAGGGCAGACTACTGGTCACCAGTGTTAGGAGCGTCAGGGCAGACTACTGGTCACCAGTGTTAGGAGCGTCAGGGCAGACTACTGGTCACCAGTGTTAGGAGCGACAGGGCAGACTACTGGTCACCAGTGTTTGGAGCGTTATGGCAGACTACTGGTCACCAGTGTTAGGAACGACAGGGCAGACTACTGGTCACCAGTGTTTGGAGCGTCAGGGCAGACTACTGGTCACCAGTGTAAGGAGCGTAAGGGCAGAATACTGGTCACCAGTGTTAGGAGCGACAGGGCAGACTACTGGTCACCAGTGTTAGGAGCGACAGGGCAGACTACTGGTCACCAGTGTTAGGAGCGACAGGGCAGACTACTGGTCACCAGTGTTAGGAGCGTCAGGGCAGACTACTGGTCACCAGTGTTAGGAGCGTCAGGGCAGACTACTGGTCACCAGTGTTAGGAGCGACAGGGCAGACTACTGGTCACCAGTGTTTGAAGCGTTATGGCAGACTACTGGTCACCAGTGTTAGGAACGACAGGGCAGACTACTGGTCACCAGTGTTTGGAGCGTCAGGTTAGACTACTGGTCACCAGTGTTAGGAACGACAGGGCAGACTACTGGTCACCAGTGTTTGGAGCGTCAGGGCAGACTACTGGTCACCAGTGTTAGGAGCAACAGGGCAGACTACTGGTCACCAGTGTTAGGAGCGACAGGGCAGACTACTGGTCACCAGTGTTAGGAACGACAGGGCAGACTACTGGTCACCAGTGTTAGGAGCGGCAGGGCAGACTACTGGTCACCAGTGTTTGAGGCATCAGGGCAGACTACTGGTCACAAGTGTTAGGAGCGTCAGGGCAGACTACTGGTCACCAGTGTTAGGAACGACAGGGCAGACTACTGGTCACCAGTGTTTGGAGCGTTAGGGCAGACTACTGGTCACCAGTGTTAGGAACGACAGGGCAGACTACTGGTCACCAGTGTTAGGAGCGACAGGGCAGACAACTGGTCACCAGTGTTAGGAACGACAGGGCAGACTACTGGTTACCAGTGTTTGAAGCAGCAGGGCAGACTACTGGTCACCAGTGTTTGGAGCGTCAGGGCAGACTACTGGTCACAAGTGTTAGGAGCGTCAGGGCAGACTACTGGTCACCAGTGTTAGGAACGACAGGGCAGACTACTGGTCACCAGTGTTTGGAGCGTTAGGGCAGACTACTGGTCACCAGTGTTAGGAACGACAGGGCAGACTACTGGTCACCAGTGTTAGCAGCGACAGGGCAGACTACTGGTCACCAGTGTTAGGAACGACAGGGCAGACTACTGGTCACCAGTGTTAGGAGCGTCAGGGCAGACTACTGGTCACCAGTGTTAGGAACGACAGGGCAGACTACTGGTCACCAGTGTTAGGAGTGACAGGGCAGACTACTGGTCACCAGTGTTTAGAACGACAGGGCAGACTTCTGGTCACCAGTGTTAGGAACGACAGGGCAGACTACTGGTCACCAGTGTAAGGAGCGTAAGGGCAGAATACTGGTCACCAGTGTTAGGAGCGACAGGGCAGACTACTGGTCACCAGTGTTAGGAGCGACAGGGCAGACTACTGGTCACCAGTGTTAGGAGCGACAGGGCAGACTACTGGTCACCAGTGTTAGGAGCGTCAGGGCAGACTACTGGTCACCAGTGTTAGGAGCGTCAGGGCAGACTACTGGTCACCAGTGTTAGGAGCGACAGGGCAGACTACTGGTCACCAGTGTTTGAAGCGTTATGGCAGACTACTGGTCACCAGTGTTAGGAACGACAGGGCAGACTACTGGTCACCAGTGTTTGGAGCGTCAGGTTAGACTACTGGTCACCAGTGTTAGGAACGACAGGGCAGACTACTGGTCACCAGTGTTTGGAGCGTCAGGGCAGACTACTGGTCACCAGTGTTAGGAGCAACAGGGCAGACTACTGGTCACCAGTGTTAGGAGCGACAGGGCAGACTACTGGTCACCAGTGTTAGGAACGACAGGGCAGACTACTGGTCACCAGTGTTAGGAGCGGCAGGGCAGACTACTGGTCACCAGTGTTTGAGGCATCAGGGCAGACTACTGGTCACAAGTGTTAGGAGCGTCAGGGCAGACTACTGGTCACCAGTGTTAGGAACGACAGGGCAGACTACTGGTCACCAGTGTTTGGAGCGTTAGGGCAGACTACTGGTCACCAGTGTTAGGAACGACAGGGCAGACTACTGGTCACCAGTGTTAGGAGCGACAGGGCAGACAACTGGTCACCAGTGTTAGGAACGACAGGGCAGACTACTGGTTACCAGTGTTTGAAGCAGCAGGGCAGACTACTGGTCACCAGTGTTTAAAGCGTTAGGGCAGACTACTGGTCACCAGTGTTAGGAGCGACAGAGCAGACTACTGGTCACCAGTGTTAGGAGCGACAGAGCAGACTACTGGTCACCAGTGTTAGGAGCGACAGGGCAGACTACTGGTCACCAGTGTTAGGAGCGTCAGGGCAGACTACTGGTCACCAGTGTTAGGAGCGTCAGGGCAGACTACTGGTCACCAGTGTTAGGAGCGACAGGGCAGACTACTGGTCACCAGTGTTTGAAGCGTTATGGCAGACTACTGGTCACCAGTGTTAGGAACGACAGGGCAGACTACTGGTCACCAGTGTTTGGAGCGTCAGGTTAGACTACTGGTCACCAGTGTTAGGAACGACAGGGCAGACGACTGGTCACCAGTGTTTGGAGCGTCAGGGCAGACTACTGGTCACCAGTGTTAGGAGCAACAGGGCAGACTACTGGTCACCAGTGTTAGGAGCGACAGGGCAGACTACTGGTCACCAGTGTTAGGAACGACAGGGCAGACTACTGGTCACCAGTGTTAGGAGCGGCAGGGCAGACTACTGGTCACCAGTGTTTGAGGCATCAGGGCAGACTACTGGTCACAAGTGTTAGGAGCGTCAGGGCAGACTACTGGTCACCATTGTTAGGAACGACAGGGCAGACTACTGGTCACCAGTGTTTGGAGCGTTAGGGCAGACTACTGGTCACCAGTGTTAGGAACGACAGGGCAGACTACTGGTCACCAGTGTTAGGAGCGACAGGGCAGACAACTGGTCACCAGTGTTAGGAACGACAGGGCAGACTACTGGTTACCAGTGTTTGAAGCAGCAGGGCAGACTACTGGTCACCAGTGTTTAAAGCGTTAGGGCAGACTACTGGTCACCAGTGTTAGGAGCGACAGAGCAGACTACTGGTCACCAGTGTTAGGAGCGACAGAGCAGACTACTGGTCACCAGTGTTAGGAGCGACAGGGCAGACTACTGGTCACCAGTGTTAGGAGCGTCAGGGCAGACTAATGGTCACTAGTGTTTTTAGCGTCAGGGCAGACTACTGGTCACCAGTGTTAGGAACAACAGGGCAGACTACTGGTCACCAGTGTTTGGAGCGTCAGGGCAGACTACTGGTCACCAGTGTTTGGAGCGTCAGGGCAGACTACTGGTCACCAGTGTTAGGAACAACAGGGCAGACTACTGGTCACCAGTGTTTGGAGCGTCAGGGCAGACTACTGGTCACCAGTGTTTGGAGCGACAGGGCAGACTACTGGTCACCAGTGTTAGGAGCGACAGGGCAGACTACTGGTCACCAGTGTTTGGAGCGGCAGGGCAGACTACTGGTCACCAGTGTTAGGAGCGGCAGGGCAGACTACTGGTCACCAGTGTTTGGAGCGTCAGGGCAGACTACTGGTCACAAGTGTTAGGAGCGTCAGGGCAGACTACTGGTCACCAGTGTTAGGAGTGACAGGGCAGACTACTGGTCACCAGTGTTTGGAACGACAGGGCAGACTTCTGGTCACCAGTGTTAGGAACGACAGGGCAGACTACTGGTCACCAGTGTTAGGAGCGACAGGGCAGACTACTGGTCACCAGTGTTTGGAACGACAGGGCAGACTTCTGGTCACCAGTGTTAGGAACGACAGGGCAGACTACTGGTCACCAGTGTTTGGAGCGTCAGGGCAGACTACTGGTCACCAGTGTTAGGAGCGACAGGGCAGACTACTGGTCACCAGTGTTTGGAGCGTCAGGGCAGACTACTGGTCACCAGTGTTAGGAACGACAGGGCAGACTACTGGTCACCAGTGTTTGGAGCGTCAGGGCAGACTACTGGTCACCAGTGTTAGGAGCGACAGGGCAGACTACTGGTCACCAGTGTTAGGAGCGACAGGGCAGACTACTGGTCACCAGTGTTTGGAGCGGCAGGGCAGACTACTGGTCACCAGTGTTAGGAGCGGCAGGGCAGACTACTGGTCACCAGTGTTTGGAGCGTCAGGGCAGACTACTGGTCACAAGTGTTAGGAGCGTCAGGGCAGACTACTGGTCACCAGTGTTAGGAACGACAGGGCAGACTACTGGTCACCAGTGTTTGGAGCGTTAGGGCAGACTACTGGTCACCAGTGTTAGGAACGACAGGGCAGACTACTGGTCACCAGTGTTAGCAGCGACAGGGCAGACTACTGGTCACCAGTGTTAGGAACGACAGGGCAGACTACTGGTCACCAGTGTTAGGAGCGTCAGGGCAGACTACTGGTCACCAGTGTTAGGAACGACAGGGCAGACTACTGGTCACCAGTGTTAGGAGTGACAGGGCAGACTACTGGTCACCAGTGTTTAGAACGACAGGGCAGACTTCTGGTCACCAGTGTTAGGAACGACAGGGCAGACTACTGGTCACCAGTGTTAGGAGCGACAGGGCAGACTACTGGTCACCAGTGTTTGGAACGACAGGGCAGACTTCTGGTCACCAGTGTTAGGAACGACAGGGCAGACTTCTGGTCACCAGTGTTAGGAACGACAGGGCAGACTACTGGTCACCAGTGTTTGGAGCGTCAGGGCAGACTACTGGTCACCAGTGTTAGGAGCGACAGGGCAGACTACTGGTCACCAGTGTTAGGAGCGACAGGGCAGACTACTGGTCACCAGTGTTTGGAACGACAGGGCAGACTTCTGGTCACCAGTGTTAGGAACGACAGGGCAGACTACTGGTCACCAGTGTTTGGAACGACAGGGCAGACTTCTGGTCACCAGTGTTAGGAGAGACAGGGCAGACTACTGGTCACCAGTGTTTGGAGCGTCAGGGCAGACTACTGGTCACCAGTGTTAGGAACGACAGGGCAGACTACTGGTCACCAGTGTTTGGAGCGTCAGGGCAGACTACTGGTCACCAGTGTTAGGAGCGACAGGGCAGACTACTGGTCACCAGTGTTAGGAGCGACAGGGCAGACTACTGGTCACCAGTGTTTGGAGCGGCAGGGCAGACTACTGGTCACCAGTGTTAGGAGCGGCAGGGCAGACTACTGGTCACCAGTGTTTGGAGCGTCAGGGCAGACTACTGGTCACAAGTGTTAGGAGCGTCAGGGCAGACTACTGGTCACCAGTGTTAGGAACGACAGGGCAGACTACTGGTCACCAGTGTTTGGAGCGTTTGGGCAGACTACTGGTCACCAGTGTTAGGAACGACAGGGCAGACTAATGGTCACCAGTGTTAGCAGCGACAGGGCAGACTACTGGTCACCAGTGTTAGGAACGACAGGGCAGACTGCTGGTCACCAGTGTTAGGAGCGTCAGGGAAGACTACTGGTCACCAGTGTTAGGAACGACAGGGCAGACTACTGGTCACCAGTGTTAGCAGCGACAGGGCAGACTACTGGTCACCAGTGTTAGGAACGACAGGGCAGACTACTGGTCACCAGTGTTAGGAACGACAGGGCAGACTACTGGTCACCAGTGTTTGGAGCGTTAGGGCAGACTACTGGTCACCAGTGTTAGGAACGACAGGGCAGACTACTGGTCACCAGTGTTTGGAGCGTTAGGGCAGACTACTGGTCACCAGTGTTAGGAACAACAGGGCAGACTACTGGTCACCAGTGTTAGGAACGACAGGGCAGACTACTGGTCACCAGTGTTTGGAGCGTTAGGGCAGACTACTGGTCACCAGTGTTAGGAACGACAGGGCAGACTACTGGTCACCAGTGTTTGGAGCGTTAGGGCAGACTACTGGTCACCAGTGTTAGGAACAACAGGGCAGACTACTGGTCACCAGTGCTAGGAGCGACAGGGCAGACTACTGGTCACCAGTGTTAGGAGCGACAGGGCAGACTACTGGTCACCAGTGTTTGGAGCGTCAGGGCAGATTAATGGTCACCAGTGTTTGGAGCGTCAGGGCAGACTACTGGTCACCAGTGTTAAGAGCGTCAGGGCAGACTACTGGTCACCAGTGTTTGGAGCGTCAGGGCAGACTACTGGTCACCAGTGTTAGGAACAACAGGGCAGACTACTGCTCAAAAGTGTTTGGAGCGTCAGGGCAGACTACTGGTCACCAGTGTTAGGAGCGGCAGGGCAGACTACTGGTCACCAGTGTTTGGAGCATCAGGGCAGACTACTGGTCACAAGTGTTAGGAGCGTCAGGTCAGACTACTGGTCACCAGTGTTAGGAACGACAGGGCAGACTACTGGTCACCAGTGTTAGGAGCGACAGGGCAGACTACTGGTCACCAGTGTTAGGAGCGACAGGGCAGACTACTGGTCAACAGGGTTTGGAGCGGCAGGGCAGACTACTGGTCACCAGTGTTAGGAGCGACAGGGCAGACTACTGGTCACCAGTGTAAGAAACGACAGGGCAGACTACTGGTCACCAGTGTTTGGAGCGTTAGGGCAGACTACTGGTCACCAGTGTTAGGAACAACAGGGCAGACTACTGGTCACCAGTGCTAGGAGCGACAGGGCAGACTACTGGTCACCAGTGTTAGGAGCGACAGGGCAGATTACTGGTCACCAGTGTTTGGAGCGTCAGGGCAGACTACTGGTCACCAGTGTTAGGAGCGTTAGGGCAGACTACTGGTCACCAGTGTTAGGAACGACAGGGCAGACTACTGGTCACCAGTGTTAGCAGCGACAGGGCAGACTACTGGTCACCAGTGTTAGGAACGACAGGGCAGACTATTGGTCACCAGTGTTAGGAACGACAGGGCAGACTACTGGTCACCAGTGTTTGGAGCGTTAGGGCAGACTACTGGTCACCAGTGTTAGGAACGACAGGGCAGACTACTGGTCACCAGTGTTTGGAGCGTTAGGGCAGACTACTGGTCACCAGTGTTAGGAACAACAGGGCAGACTACTGGTCACCAGTGTTAGGAACGACAGGGCAGACTACTGGTCACCAGTGTTTGGAGCGTTAGGGCAGACTACTGGTCACCAGTGTTAGGAACGACAGGGCAGACTACTGGTCACCAGTGTTTGGAGCGTTAGGGCAGACTACTGGTCACCAGTGTTAGGAACAACAGGGCAGACTACTGGTCACCAGTGCTAGGAGCGACAGGGCAGACTACTGGTCACCAGTGTTAGGAGCGACAGGGCAGACTACTGGTCACCAGTGTTTGGAGCGTCAGGGCAGATTAATGGTCACCAGTGTTTGGAGCGTCAGGGCAGACTACTGGTCACCAGTGTTAAGAGCGTCAGGGCAGACTACTGGTCACCAGTGTTTGGAGCGTCAGGGCAGACTACTGGTCACCAGTGTTAGGAACAACAGGGCAGACTACTGGTCACCAGTGTTTGGAGCGTCAGGGCAGACTACTGGTCACCAGTGTTAGGAGCGGCAGGGCAGACTACTGGTCACCAGTGTTTGGAGCGTTAGGGCAGACTACTGGTCACAAGTGTTAGGAGCGTCAGGGCAGACTACTGGTCACCAGTGTTAGGAACGACAGGGCAGACTACTGGTCACCAGTGTTAGGAGCGACAGGGCAGACTACTGGTCACCAGTGTTAGGAGCGACAGGGCAGACTACTGGTCAACAGGGTTTGGAGCGTCAGGGCAGACTACTGGTCACCAGTGTTAGGAGCGACAGGGCAGACTACTGGTCACCAGTGTAAGAAACGACAGGGCAGACTACTGGTCACCAGTGTTTGGAGCGTTAGGGCAGACTACTGGTCACCAGTGTTAGGAACGACAGGGCAGACTACTGGTCACCAGTGTTTAAAGCATTAGGGCAGACTACTGGTCACCAGTGTTAGGAACAACAGGGCAGACTACTGGTCACCAGTGCTAGGAGCGACAGGGCAGACTACTGGTCACCAGTGTTAGGAGCGACAGGGCAGATTACTGGTCACCAGTGTTTGGAGCGTCAGGGCAGACTACTGGTCACCAGTGTTAGGAGCGTTAGGGCAGACTACTGGTCACCAGTGTTTGGAGCGTCAGGGCAGACTACTGGTCACCAGTGTTAGGAACAACAGGGCAGACTACTGGTTACCAGTGTTTGAAGCAGCAGGGCAGACTACTGGTCAACAGGGTTTGGAGCGGCAGGGCAGACTACTGGTCACCAGTGTTAGGAGCGACAGGGCAGACTACTGGTCACCAGTGTAAGAAACGACAGGGCAGACTACTGGTCACCAGTGTTTGGAGCGTTAGGGCAGACTACTGGTCACCAGTGTTAGGAACGACAGGGCAGACTACTGGTCACCAGTGTTTAAAGCATTAGGGCAGACTACTGGTCACCAGTGTTAGGAACAACAGGGCAGACTACTGGTCACCAGTGCTAGGAGCGACAGGGCAGACTACTGGTCACCAGTGTTAGGAGCGACAGGGCAGATTACTGGTCACCAGTGTTTGGAGCGTCAGGGCAGACTACTGGTCACCAGTGTTTGGAGCGTCAGGGCAGACTACTGGTCACCAGTGTTAGGAGCGTTAGGGCAGACTACTGGTCACCAGTGTTTGGAGCGTCAGGGCAGACTACTGGTCACCAGTGTTAGGAACAACAGGGCAGACTACTGGTTACCAGTGTTTGAAGCAGCAGGGCAAACTACTGGTCACCAGTGTTTGGAGCATTAGGGCAGACTACTGGTCACCAGTGTTAGGAGCGACAGAGCAGACTACTGGTCACCAGTGTTAGGAGCGACAGAGCAGACTACTGGTCACCAGTGTTAGGAGCGACAGGGCAGACTACTGGTCACCAGTGTTAGGAGCGTCAGGGCAGACTAATGGTCACCAGTGTTTTTAGCATCAGGGCAGACTACTGGTCACCAGTGCTAGGAGCGACAGGGCAGACTACTGGTCACCAGTGTTAGGAGCGACAGGGCAGATTACTGGTCACCAGTGTTTGGAGCGTCAGGGCAGACTACTGGTCACCAGTGTTTGGAGCGTCAGGGCAGACTACTGGTCACCAGTGTTAGGAGCGTTAGGGCAGACTACTGGTCACCAGTGTTTGGAGCGTCAGGGCAGACTACTGGTCACCAGTGTTAGGAACAACAGGGCAGACTACTGGTTACCAGTGTTTGAAGCAGCAGGGCAGACTACTGGTCACCAGTGTTTGGAGCGTTAGGGCAGACTACTGGTCACCAGTGTTAGGAGCGACAGAGCAGACTACTGGTCACCAGTGTTAGGAGCGACAGAGCAGACTACTGGTCACCAGTGTTAGGAGCGACAGAGCAGACTACTGGTCACCAGTGTTAGGAACGACAGGGCAGACTACTGGTCACCAGTGTTAGCAGCGACAGGGCAGACTACTGGTCACCAGTGTTAGGAACGACAGGGCAGACTGCTGGTCACCAGTGTTTGGAGCGTCAGGGAAGACTACTGGTCACCAGTGTTAGGAACGACAGGGCAGACTACTGGTCACCAGTGTTAGCAGCGACAGGGCAGACTACTGGTCACCAGTGTTAGGAACGACAGGGCAGACTACTGGTCACCAGTGTTAGGAACGACAGGGCAGACTACTGGTCACCAGTGTTTGGAGCGTTAGGGCAGACTACTGGTCACCAGTGTTAGGAACGACAGGGCAGACTACTGGTCACCAGTGTTTGGAGCGTTAGGGCAGACTACTGGTCACCAGTGTTAGGAACAACAGGGCAGACTACTGGTCACCAGTGTTAGGAACGACAGGGCAGACTACTGGTCACCAGTGTTTGGAGCGTTAGGGCAGACTACTGGTCACCAGTGTTAGGAACGACAGGGCAGACTACTGGTCACCAGTGTTTGGAGCGTTAGGGCAGACTACTGGTCACCAGTGTTAGGAACAACAGGGCAGACTACTGGTCACCAGTGCTAGGAGCGACAGGGCAGACTACTGGTCACCAGTGTTAGGAGCGACAGGGCAGACTACTGGTCACCAGTGTTTGGAGCGTCAGGGCAGATTAATGGTCACCAGTGTTTGGAGCGTCAGGGCAGACTACTGGTCACCAGTGTTAAGAGCGTCAGGGCAGACTACTGGTCACCAGTGTTTGGAGCGTTAGGGCAGACTACTGGTCACCAGTGTTAGGAACGACAGGGCAGACTACTGGTCACCAGTGTTTGGAGCGTTAGGGCAGACTACTGGTCACCAGTATTAGGAACAACAGGGCAGACTACTGGTCACCAGTGCTAGGAGCGACAGGGCAGACTACTGGTCACCAGTGTTAGGAGCGACAGGGCAGACTACTGGTCACCAGTGTTTGGAGCGTCAGGGCAGATTAATGGTCACCAGTGTTTGGAGCGTCAGGGCAGACTACTGGTCACCAGTGTTAAGAGCGTCAGGGCAGACTACTGGTCACCAGTGTTTGGAGCGTCAGGGCAGACTACTGGTCACCAGTGTTAGGAACAACAGGGCAGACTACTGGTCACCAGTGTTTGGAGCGTCAGGGCAGACTACTGGTCACCAGTGTTAGGAGCGGCAGGGCAGACTACTGGTCACCAGTGTTTGGAGCGTCAGGGCAGACTACTGGTCACAAGTGTTAGGAGCGTCAGGGCAGACTACTGGTCACCAGTGTTAGGAACGACAGGGCAGACTACTGGTCACCAGTGTTAGGAGCGACAGGGCAGACTACTGGTCACCAGTGTTAGGAGCGACAGGGCAGACTACTGGTCAACAGGGTTTGGAGCGGCAGGGCAGACTACTGGTCACCAGTGTTAGGAGCGACAGGGCAGACTACTGGTCACCAGTGTAAGAAACGACAGGGCAGACTACTGGTCACCAGTGTTTGGAGCGTTAGGGCAGACTACTGGTCACCAGTGTTAGGAACGACAGGGCAGACTACTGGTCACCAGTGTTTAAAGCATTAGGGCAGACTACTGGTCACCAGTGTTAGGAACAACAGGGCAGACTACTGGTCACCAGTGCTAGGAGCGACAGGGCAGACTACTGGTCACCAGTGTTAGGAGCGACAGGGCAGATTACTGGTCACCAGTGTTTGGAGCGTCAGGGCAGACTACTGGTCACCAGTGTTAGGAGCGTTAGGGCAGACTACTGGTCACCAGTGTTTGGAGCGTCAGGGCAGACTACTGGTCACCAGTGTTAGGAACAACAGGGCAGACTACTGGTTACCAGTGTTTGAAGCAGCAGGGCAGACTACTGGTCAACAGGGTTTGGAGCGGCAGGGCAGACTACTGGTCACCAGTGTTAGGAGCGACAGGGCAGACTACTGGTCACCAGTGTAAGAAACCACAGGGCAGACTACTGGTCACCAGTGTTTCTAGCGTTAGGGCAGACTACTGGTCACCAGTGTTAGGAACGACAGGGCAGACTACTGGTCACCAGTGTTTAAAGCATTAGGGCAGACTACTGGTCACCAGTGTTAGGAACAACAGGGCAGACTACTGGTCACCAGTGCTAGGAGCGACAGGGCAGACTACTGGTCACCAGTGTTAGGAGCGACAGGGCAGATTACTGGTCACCAGTGTTTGGAGCGTCAGGGCAGACTACTGGTCTCCAGTGTTTGGAGCGTCAGGGCAGACTACTGGTCACCAGTGTTAGGAGCGTTAGGGCAGACTACTGGTCACCAGTGTTTGGAGCGTCAGGGCAGACTACTGGTCACCAGTGTTAGGAACAACAGGGCAGACTACTGGTTACCAGTGTTTGAAGCAGCAGGGCAGACTACTGGTCACCAGTGTTTGGAGCGTTAGGGCAGACTACTGGTCACCAGTGTTAGGAGCGACAGAGCAGACTACTGGTCACCAGTGTTAGGAGCGACAGAGCAGACTACTGGTCACCAGTGTTAGGAGCGACAGGGCAGACTACTGGTCACCAGTGTTAGGAGCGTCAGGGCAGACTAATGGTCACCAGTGTTTTTAGCGTCAGGGCAGACTACTGGTCACCAGTGTTAGGAACAACAGGGCAGACTACTGGTCACCAGTGTTTGGAGCGTCAGGGCAGACTACTGGTCACCAGTGTTTGGAGCGTCAGGGCAGACTACTGGTCACCAGTGTTAGGAACAACAGGGCAGACTACTGGTCACCAGTGTTTAAAGCATTAGGGCAGACTACTGGTCACCAGTGTTAGGAACAACAGGGCAGACTACTGGTCACCAGTGCTAGGAGCGACAGGGCAGACTACTGGTCACCAGTGTTAGGAGCGACAGGGCAGATTACTGGTCACCAGTGTTTGGAGCGTCAGGGCAGACTACTGGTCACCAGTGTTAGGAGCGTTAGGGCAGACTACTGGTCACCAGTGTTTGGAGCGTCAGGGCAGACTACTGGTCACCAGTGTTAGGAACAACAGGGCAGACTACTGGTCACCAGTGTTAGGAGCGACAGGGCAGACTACTGGTCACCAGTGTTTGGAGCGTTAGGGCAGACTACTGGTCACCAGTGTTAGGAACGACAGGGCAGACTACTGGTCACCAGTGTTTGGAGCGTTAGGGCAGACTACTGGTCACCAGTTTTAGGAACAACAGGGCAGACTACTGGTCACCAGTGTTAGGAACGACAGGGCAGACTACTGGTCACCAGTGTTTGGAGCGTTAGGGCAGACTACTGGTCACCAGTGTTAGGAACGACAGGGCAGACTACTGGTCACCAGTGTTTGGAGCGTTAGGGCAGACTACTGGTCACCAGCGTTAGGAACAACAGGGCAGACTACTGGTCACCAGTGCTAGGAGCGACAGGGCAGACTACTGGTCACCAGTGTTAGGAGCGACAGGGCAGACTACTGGTCACCAGTGTTTGGAGCGTCAGGGCAGATTATTGGTCACCAGTGTTTGGAGCGTCAGGGCAGACTACTGGTCACCAGTGTTAAGAGCGTCAGGGCAGACTACTGGTCACCAGTGTTTGGAGCGTCAGGGCAGACTACTGGTCACCAGTGTTAGGAACAACAGGGCAGACTACTGGTCACCAGTGTTTGGAGCGTCAGGGCAGACTACTGGTCACCAGTGTTAGGAGCGGCAGGGCAGACTACTGGTCACCAGTGTTTGGAGCGTCAGGGCAGACTACTGGTCACAAGTGTTAGGAGCGTCAGGGCAGACTACTGGTCACCAGTGTTAGGAACGACAGGGCAGACTACTGGTCACCAGTTTTAGGAGCGACAGGGCAAACTACTGGTCACCAGTGTTAGGAGCGACAGGGCAGACTACTGGTCACCAGTGTTTGGAGCGGCAGGGCAGACTACTGGTCACCAGTGTTAGGAGCAACAGGGCAGACTACTGGTCACCAGTGTAAGAAACGACAGGGCAGACTACTGGTCACCAGTGTTTGGAGCGTTAGGGCAGACTACTGGTCACCAGTGTTAGGAACGACAGGGCAGACTACTGGTCACCAGTGTTTAAAGCATTAGGGCAGACTACTGGTCACCAGTGTTAGGAACAACAGGGCAGACTACTGGTCACCAGTGCTAGGAGCGACAGGGCAGACTACTGGTCACCAGTGTTAGGAGCGACAGGGCAGATTACTGGTCACCAGTGTTTGGAGCGTCAGGGCAGACTACTGGTCACCAGTGTTTGGAGCGTCAGGGCAGACTACTGGTCACCAGTGTTTGGAGCGTCAGGGCAGACTACTGGTCACCAGTGTTAGGAGCGACAGGGCAGACTACTGGTCACCAGTATTTGGAGCGTCAGGGCAGACTACTGGTCACCAGTGTTTGGAGCGTCAGGGCAGACTACTGGTCACCAGTGTTTGGAGCGTCAGGGCAGACTACTGGTCACCAGTGTTAGGAGCGACAGGGCAGACTACTGGTCACCAGTGTTAGGATCGACAGGGCAGACTACTGGTCACCCGTGTTAGGAGCGTCAGAGCAGACTACTGGTCACCAGTGTTAGGAACGACAGGGCAGACTACTGGTCACCAGTGTTAGGAGCGTCAGGGCAGACTACTGGTCACCAGTGTTAGGAACAACAGGGCAGACTACTGGTCACCAGTGCTAGGAGCGACAGGGCAGACTACTGGTCACCAGTGTTAGGAGCGACAGGGCAGACTACTGGTCACCAGTGTTAGGAGCGACAGGGCAGACTACTGGTCACCAGTGTTTGGAGCGTCAGGGCAGATTACTGGTCACCAGTGTTTGGAGCGTCAGGGCAGACTACTGGTCACCAGTGTTAGGAGCGTCAGGGCAGAATACTGGTCACCAGTGTTTGGAGCGTCAGGGCAGACTACTGGTCACCAGTGTTAGGAACAACAGGGCAGACTACTGGTCACCAGTGTTAGGAGCGACAGGGCAGACTACTGGTCACCAGTGTTTGGAGCGTCAGGGCAGACTACTGGTCACCAGTGTTTGGAGCGTCAGGGCAGACTACTGGTCATCAGTGTTAGGAGCGACAGGGCAGACTACTGGTCACCAGTTTTAGGAGCGACAGGGCAGACTACTGGTCACCCGTGTTAGGAGCGTCAGGCAGACTACTGGTCACCAGTGTTTGGAACAACAGGGCAGACTACTGGTCACCAGTGTTAGGAACGTCAGGGCAGACTACTGGTCACCAGTGTTAGGAGCGACAGGGCAGACTACTGGTCACCAGTGTTAGGAGCGACAGGGCAGACTACTGGTCACCAGTGTTTGGAGCGGCAGGGCAGACTACTGGTCACCAGTGTTAGGAGCCACAGGGCAGACTACTGGTCACCAGTGTTTGGAGCGGCAGGGCAGACTACTGGTCACCAGTGTTAGGAGCGACAGGGCAGATTACTGGTCACCAGTGTTTGGAGCGTCAGGGCAGACTACTGGTCACCAGTGTTTGGAGCGTCAGGGCAGACTACTGGTCACCAGTGTTTGGAGCGTCAGGGCAGACTACTGGTCACCAGTGTTAGGAGCGACAGGGCAGACTACTGGTCACCAGTATTTGGAGCGTCAGGGCAGACTACTGGTCACCAGTGTTTGGAGCGTCAGGGCAGACTACTGGTCACCAGTGTTTGGAGCGTCAGGGCAGACTACTGGTCACCAGTGTTAGGAGCGACAGGGCAGACTACTGGTCACCAGTGTTAGGATCGACAGGGCAGACTACTGGTCACCCGTGTTAGGAGCGTCAGAGCAGACTACTGGTCACCAGTGTTAGGAACGACAGGGCAGACTACTGGTCACCAGTGTTAGGAGCGTCAGGGCAGACTACTGGTCACCAGTGTTAGGAACAACAGGGCAGACTACTGGTCACCAGTGCTAGGAGCGACAGGGCAGACTACTGGTCACCAGTGTTAGGAGCGACAGGGCAGACTACTGGTCACCAGTGTTAGGAGCGACAGGGCAGACTACTGGTCACCAGTGTTTGGAGCGTCAGGGCAGATTACTGGTCACCAGTGTTTGGAGCGTCAGGGCAGACTACTGGTCACCAGTGTTAGGAGCGTCAGGGCAGAATACTGGTCACCAGTGTTTGGAGCGTCAGGGCAGACTACTGGTCACCAGTGTTAGGAACAACAGGGCAGACTACTGGTCACCAGTGTTAGGAGCGACAGGGCAGACTACTGGTCACCAGTGTTTGGAGCGTCAGGGCAGACTACTGGTCACCAGTGTTTGGAGCGTCAGGGCAGACTACTGGTCATCAGTGTTAGGAGCGACAGGGCAGACTACTGGTCACCAGTTTTAGGAGCAACAGGGCAGACTACTGGTCACCCGTGTTAGGAGCGTCAGGCAGACTACTGGTCACCAGTGTTTGGAACGACAGGGCAGACTACTGGTCACCAGTGTTAGGAACGTCAGGGCAGACTACTGGTCACCAGTGTTAGGAGCGACAGGGCAGACTACTGGTCACCAGTGTTAGGAGCGACAGGGCAGACTACTGGTCACCAGTGTTTGGAGCGGCAGGGCAGACTACTGGTCACCAGTGTTAGGAGCGACAGGGCAGACTACTGGTCACCAGTGTTTGGAGCGTCAGGGCAGACTACTGGTTACCAGTGTTTGGAGCGTCAAGGCAGACTACTGGTCACCAGTGTTAGGAACGACAGGGCAGACTACTGGTCACCAGTGTTTGGAGCGTCAGGGCAGACTACTGGTCACCAGTGTTTGGAGCGTCAGGGCAGACTGTTGGTTGCCAGTTTACATTCCAAGTATTTTATCTGACAATGCAGTGTGGCAGAGTGCAGCTTAGTGAAGGTTTGTCTTCTTTAATCTCACTCACAGTAGTTCTGCATCTGGAAGTATTGTTGAATTTGAGGAGGACCTCTGTACAGTAGGATGTGGAACTGGCCAAACTGATTTTTATGGTGCTACTATTAATTGTGCATAATGAAATTATGCTGTTGGACATATTAGTCCATGATGTTGAGACAGAGTGTGGTGCTGTAGGCTCTGAACCAGGGAGTGTCTCTAGAATGTGAGGCCTTGTCTCCCAGGCATGAGGCTGTCACTGGTGCTGCTGCTTCTCTGGATATTGGATGCATTGGTGGTGGTAGGAGACTCAGCCATTATACCATGAAGCTGACTCCATTCCCAATAGCCATAGCACTGTCCCTGAAGTGCTGATCATCCTGTCATCTACTTCACAGCATAGACAAGCGTTTACAGTTCTCAGGTTGGCCTGTCCCTGAGTGTGCAGCCTGGTGTAGGAGGGGATCCCCGGGTACCATCTCCTTCATGTGGGAGCTCTTTGAACCACCACCTGGCAGGACACTGTGTGACTCTGAGATTGTCACTTGCTGCATCTGCTGTGTGATGGGAGAGATCATTAAGCAACCAGGAGATTAGTGGACCCTGGAACCTTCGTGCAAGATGCAGCTAAATGTGTATTAATGTCATGACTGAGGGTCCGGTACTGACATCTCTGCTTAGAGCATATTCTGGGTCTGAGCAGGGGCACCGAGAGGGAGGTGAGCAGGTACCAATTACCGGGGCCCCGGCCTGCTTGGTGGCCCCGGACTGCCTATGTAGTGGGAGAAATCACCAACCTGGTGTGGCCTCCTTAGGTGGCTATAGAAGGAGCCCCATGAAGTTTCTTTATCAGAACCCAAAATTTCTCTTTGTGGCCATGGATCTGAGCAATAAAATGAACACTTGTACTACCACTCCTAGGGTGAGCTCTTCACCTGTCGAGCGTCAAACTGGACTTAGGCTCCAGTTGGCCTCTCAGGGGCAAATGCAGGATTTGTAGAGGGGGGGTTTCCACACCACGCCTCCAGTGGGTGTGACCAGCATGCATGGGGGCGTGGCTATAATATAAGACAGTGCTTGGCTGCTCTCCAACTCTTCCTATCCCCATAATATACATGGGCAATGCTGCGTGTACTACTGTTAGGTGCACGTAGCTCTCCCTTTTCAAGCAGAGCTGTGTGAAGCGGGGGCAGGGTCCAGCCATGTCAATTATACAGTGCCCCAGGCTTGGAGGGGGGTTTCCAGGCACTAGGAACCCCCCCCCCCCCCCATCGGTTTGCCTATGCCTCCTTAGGTGGCCATAGAAAGAGCCCCATGAAGTTGCTTTACCAGGACCCAAAATTTCTCATTGTGGCCATGGGTCTGAGCAATAAGATGACCCTTTATCTAGCAGTCAGAGTAAAGCAATTTTTCTTGCTCTTGAATTTATCTTGCATGATACCGAATATGCCTTTGCTTTCACCCATCGCCCATGGGTGCGCAGGATGCGGATGAATGCCATGGGTCATCTACCGACAATTTTGTGTTGAACAGTCCACCATTTTCCTTTAGCTGGTGATCCAGGTGATCGGGGGATCCTAAGAACATTACAAGATCCTGTCTGCTCCTCCTGTTTCTGAATTTCAAGATTCTACACTTGGTTGGAATGCCTATTAAATGACATTACATTCTGCCTTCATTTAAATTCTGTGTCCTACTTTCCGACACTGGAGGACACTTTAAAAGGTCTGATGGTACTAATTTGCCATTGGTATCAAAATTGCAATTTGACACATGCCACCACAGCTTTTTGTTTTGTTTGGGATTGTGATGACATGTGCATCATTATATTATATACTTGAAAGGGTCCAAGCAGACCGATGAAACACCCCGTGATTTGCTATAGCTTGGGGGTGTAACCAGACCCCACCCAAAAACCCACTGTTCTCTATGACATAGTCAATGATGGCTTACTCCTGCTCTCAATCACAGGTGATGACTTAAATTGTGCATTAATTAGACAATCACATGTAAATAAACTTGAAAGCTACAAAAATCAGCACATTGAAATTTGGATGGTAGTCATTTAAAATAACAATAGCTGTATCTCTATACTTAAAACTGCACAATCTCAAAGCCGGATCTCATTATCTGGACTAGTATCTACATATGCTCAATATATCAAGTTTATTAACCCAGAAAGAGACCTCTTCTGTGGATCACAAAACAAAAGAGGTCACATAACTCCCGACAGATAATCAGTAATAAATGGGAGTTAATATAACATCCACTGTAATCAGCATGAATTGCAATGAAAAAAAACCCATATTGATACTACAGAGCACATTAAACTAAAATATTAAATAAAAATCACAATTATTACCATTTGTATCTAGCTGGGTTTCAAACCCACAACCTAAGTTTTCATTGTATTGTCCATATCTGTTGAGCCACAAGCACTTCTAACAACGTATGCAGGGGATCTTTAAAGATACCCACAGTCATGCTAAACTATATTCAATAATATATTCATTGAGGCCTTATGGAAAGAGAAACCCTCAAAGAAAATATCCAGAAAGCTTCTTTTCTGCGAATCATACTGAAATGATCACCCCTCTTATGGTGAGTTTTATCTGTTCTATAGAGGTGACCCTAACTCCATTTATATCTCCTCCATGTTTTTGAACAATTTGTCTTGACACGCTGTGTGCTGCATTGTCCTAAATACATTTCTTCTCTGTGTATACAATGTTCTTGTGTGTCTGACCAATGTACTGAATACCACATACACATTCCATGACATAGAATATTGGCAATTAACAATAAGGAAATCATCAATAAAAGCAGATAAAGTACCAGGTTTGCCTCTAATGGGACATCCCATATATATTGCTGTTCAAAGTGGCCCATACATAAGTTAATAGCAAGTTTATTTAAAAGAGGGAAATGTAGCTAAAGGAAAGTCCAGTTGGAATACAGAAATGTAACTGGCAACCAGTAAGAGGTTTATTTTATGTGTAACACAAAAGGTGTATCACTCGCACGTTAGTTCTGCATAAGAAAACAGAATATTGCTCATTTGTTTCAAAAGAGAAGTATGAAATTAAAGATTAATTACCTTAATTGGCACTAATCTTTGGTGATCAATGTGATCTATAACAATCTAAAATACTTTATTATATAACATACTAACATACTATATAGACCAATATAACATATTATATAACACAATATATATACCAATCTAAAATACTATATTATATAACATCTTCCCTCCTGTCTCCTTACCCGTTCTTCTGCTCCGTGTCTATTGCATCTGCCTGCCTGGAGTTTCTGAAGTATTGGTACTTTTGTTTATTGTTCTGTACTGTCTTACCCTGTATAGTCTACTGTTTGTACTATGTGTGGCGCTGCGGAAACCTTGTGGCGCCTAACAAATAAATGATAATAATAATAATAATAATAACATACTGACATACTATATAGACCAATATAACATAGTATATTATATAACATATTAACATACTATGTATACTAATTTAATGTAGTATATTATATAACATACTAACATAATATATATTACAATCTAAAATACTATATTATATAACATATTATATATACTGATCTAGCATACTATATAACATACTAACATACTATATATTCCAATATAAAATACTATATTATATAACATACTATATATACCAATATAATATATTACATAACACCCTATATATACCAATATAATATATTACATAACACCCTATATATACCAATCTAACATAGTATATTATATAACATACTTTATATACCAATATAACATATTATATAACACACTTTATATACCAATCTAACATATTATAAAACATACTAACATACTATATAGACCAATATAACATAATATATTATATAACATACTAACATACAATATAGACCAATATAACATACTATATTATATAAAATACTATCATACTATAAATCACAATATAACATATTATATAACACACTATATATACCAATCTAACATAGTATATTATATAACATACTAACATACTATATATACCAATATATCATATTATATAACACACTATATATACCAATCTAAAATAGTATATTATATAACATACTATATATACCAATATAACATATTATATAACACACTATATATACCAATATATCATATTATATAACACACTATATATACCAATTTAACATAGTATATTATATAACATAAAATATATACCAATATAACATATTATATAACACACTATATATACCAATCTAACATACTATATTATATAACATACTAACATACTATATAGACCAATATAACATACTATATTATATAACATACTAACATACAATATATACCAATATAACATACTATTTTATATAACATACTATCATACTATGAATCACAATATAACATATTATATAACACACTATATATACCAATTTAACATAGTATATTATATAACATACTAACATACTATATATACCAATATATCATATTATATAACACACTATATATACCAATCTAACATACTATATTATATAACATACTAACATACTATATAGACCAATCTAACATAGTATATTATATAACATACTAACATACTATACATACACTAATCTAAAATAGTATATTATATAACATACTATATATACCAATATAACATATTATATAACACACTATATATACCAATCTAACATACTATATTATATAACATACTAACATACTATATAGACCAATCTAACATAGTATATTATATAACATACTAACATACTATACATACACTAATCTAAACATATATACTATATATACTTACTATATTTGGAAGATATTGTAACACAAAGCAGGGTAAACTGGCTAATCTCACCACAGGAAGCAGTATAAAGCGGTAAGTACGACTGGGTGGTCAAAACAAATAGGCATTCATGCATTATTAAGTGTGGTGTAGGGTCCAATTTTTTTTGTCCATAAATGACCCCATTTGGGGACAGACCACATTTTCCTTAAAAAATTATATAAATAACTACATGCGTGCCCATTGCCAGTACACGCCAATGTAGGGGGGCCACTATCAAATTTGCTAAGTGTCTGTAGCCTAATTTTGTTAAGGTAGGAGCACCGAGGGAGTCCATGCTAGAAAGGTATGTACTCCATGCTACAGATTCCTAGTGACAAACATTTATGGGTATATTTACTAAGCTGCGGTTTTGAAAAAGTGGAGATGTTGCCTACAGCAACCAATCAGATTCTAGCTTTCATTTACTTAGTGCATTCTACAAAATGACAGCTAGAATCTGATTGGTTGCTATAGGCAACATCTCCACTTTTGCAAACCCGCAGTTTAGTAAATATACCCCTTAAACGGTAACACATCTGGCGCCAGAAAATGGTTTATCTTGTTTGTATTAAGAACAAATCTCTAGGGGGTAAATGTATCATTCTCCGTATTCTGCAAGTGGACGGAAATGGGCGACTTTGCCTTTACAAGCCATGGCCGATTTAAATTTTCACTACTTGTAGAATACGCAGAATGATACATTTGCCCCCTAGGAGTTCTGAAACTTCAACTATAATGAACTTTACAGCACTAAAAGTGAAAACTGTAATATTACAGTTGATGTCACTGATAGAACATAAAACAGTATAGACAAATTCAACATAAATACCAAAGAAACTGGACATGGATGATCCTTGTAACTTAAAGATAGAGGAGGTCACATAATTCATTCTACACTTAGGAATTAGGGAGAAACATGGTATCAGGCTATTTAAAGTATTTTTATCTCTAGAGAACAGGTGATTTGTGTTTGTTCAAAGCATTTCTGATGGTAAAATATGGAAATGATCAAACCCTTGAGATCCAGTTGTGTTGAAGTCAGCGCCTTTCTCCCCTCGGCGTGATAGATTTTCTGCCCGGGAAACACACAGAAAATAGGAAAAAAGGAAAAGATAACGGAAAACTTATTAGTAATTTTGATTAGCCAGGGATTGGGTGGAAATGCATTATGTAGTTGTGATCACAGACAACAACAATAGCGGGGGGGGGGGGGGGGGGAATCCCCTCTCTCATCAATGGAACAGTTAATGAAAGAAAAGTAATTTTGTCCGTCTGAGTCAAACCATAGAGGGCTGGGATGCGCTTTGAGCTTTGCCTTATTTTTAATGCCGCTCTGTCCTGTATTTGTAAATTCTCATTACACCGAATTTATAGTCTATGAATAGAGCTTGGACGAATAAGATGTAAATTCATCAGTGTAGGAATTTCAGGTGGAAGACTCAAGACCTAACATGCATTGGAGAAACGGGCAAAATTCTGCACCCAAAGGCCGAATAAGATCACAGTGGTGGAACTAGCAATGGGGCAGCAAGTGGGGTGCACAGGGGCCCATGGAGATAATGGGGCCCACTGCACGGGGAACTTGTGAGCTGAGGGCCCCGGTTCCCTCCTCCCCACTTTCCTGCACGGAGTCCACAGCTCACTAGTTCCTCCTCTGAGTGCACAACTATGTCGTTCATTTCTTGTTGGTACGTATTCAGTTTTACGACCTCACAAATACAGTTGTCTGGTTTGGCAAGTTCCCTTCACGACTCATTCACTGAAATGATCTCTGTCTGCTAGCCAATCTCATTGTTACTACAACCTTATACTCTGGAAGACTTAATCCTCCAGACAACAGGGAAGCTGTTATCTATAAATGCTCTATTTCCACCATAAGGCAGCATCGGTTAGTGAATATTCCTATTAATAACTGGCGGAAATGAACACAAAATAACCGGGTGGATACTCTATTTAACGTTCATCTTAACCTGACCTTTCAATGCATTGCAATCTGTTTCTTTGACGAACAAATCAGGGGAACTTGAAACTTGTTGCAAACCTCTAAAATGACCAACAATTAATAAAAGGTCAACTCTAAACTAGGATGTTCCCCAATAGTCTTATTGACTAGAAGTCTAAGATGCATAGATACTAAAACCCCAGCTCCTCCAGAATCAAAACGTCATCTGAAATATCATCAGTTCTAATAATCTGTTTGCAAATATTATTTAGAGTGTCTTTGGTGAGTCTTTCATGTAACAACTGCCATTTTAGGCTTATTGGCCTTTTAAGTGAAATTTTTCTGCTCCCTGATGTATATCACGTGTGGATTGTCTGTGGTTTAGTACAAGAGGCTGAGCAGTAATCACAATGTCACCGATAACAGTTCAGTCCCTGACAGACCCATTATAGTGCCAGTATTAAATTGTATCATCTAATCTCGCTCTCAAGAGTCATATAAACTTGAATCATGCAATGTGACAAATGAAAGATGATCATTTAATGGGATTACAAACCCGCCAGCCGTTGATTGCTCTTTTGGCACAGATGGGGTTAAAACTATTACCGCACGCTGCTTAAATAAAGAATAAATCCGTACCTTTTTTATTGCCGACGGTACGCTGAAAGTGACATTTACTGGTGATTAATGGGTCCGATAACTTTTATTTTATTTTATTTGTTTTCCCACACATTTGAATGACAGTTTGGAGAGAGTGACATTTTTTTTTCTTTTGCTGTCTATTAAAAATAGTGTTTTTATTACGGATTTTATAGAGTTATCACAGATGTTCAGCCAGACTGACGGAATCTTCATTACCTTTCTCTTCCTGGTTTCTGCTGACAAAGTACAAGCAGGTGACACGAACCAACCAATCATTATGTGTTTCTAGGATTATATAGCGGGATGCGTTTTCCCACAGAAGGGGTCGTGGACAAAGCGCAAAAAAAATAAAATGGGGGTGCGCGATGCAACAGCTGCCCTGCTTTATAACTTTCATAAGTTTATTTTTAAAGAAATTATTGACTGTCGTCATCCATGTTTTCATTCTGCAAAATGCTAATTTATAAATGAAGTGAGGAATGGCATCCTGAGTATGGTCCAGCAAACCTCGAATATTGTATCAAGAGAACTTTGCACTAGAGATGCTCACTGACCCCCGTGAACTGGTTTTGGATCTGGATTAGCTTCGTGTTTTGGTTTTGGCTTTGGCAAAACCGCCCTCGTGTGTTTTGGTTTTGTTTTTTTTTTAGAAAAAATCCTAAAATATGCTAAAATCCCATAATTTTGCACTTTTTTTTGTTCCTACATTATTATCAACCTCAATAACACTAATTTCAAGTTATTTTCAGTCAATTTTGACCACCTCACAGATCACATTATTATTGTCATACACTTTTGGACAAATACTGCAGCGACCTGGCTGGATGGTAAGCGACAGAGCAATGACACAAACACACGGCAGTTCCTAGCACATCTAGGACACATTAGCACACAGCAGTGGCAGAAAAGAAAAAGGGGGGTCCGCCCTCCCTTACACCCACCGTTGTGTTGGATCTTAAAAAGGAATCCAAAACTCGTAAGATCCAACGATGAAAGGGTGACGTTTTGCCTCGTTTTCAATTCCGAGGGCGCGCGACAGTTCTGAGACGGCTCAGTACTCGGATCTGCTAAGTTTGGGTGCGTTCAGTTCTCGGGAAACCGAGCCTGAGCATCTCTACTTTGCACCTTTGTATAATGGCCTGTTCCGAAATTGCACCATATTGCTACAATTAGAATGCCATCCTTATAATGCTGAGTGCACAGGAAATTAATATGTTTTTAATGAGTAGGCATCTTTTAGAGTTAGGTGAATATCCAGCTAGAATTTGGGCAGGTGCCCAGCGATGCAACCAAAGCTGGTGAAATATAGTAAGCCTAGTAAATGCGGCAGGAGGGTGCCATGCTTACAAGGGCCCCGGCAGCCTGCCCGTGGGAGACTTTGCTGTTTTAATCCACGGGTGACGTCCCCCTTGTTTTCTGAGTGAGCGGATATTGGATAAAGAATAGTATCGCCACAATGGATCTAGATGCCTCTGTAGTCTCCCCACTCTGTGCATGTGCAGTCTTTTCAGAGCAGAGAGGGGGCATCGGTGGTGCTGTGGGGGCCTGGGGGTGGTGGATTCAGGAGCCTAAGAGGGGGTGGGCAGCATTGCCGCCAGGCCCCCTCACCTTCAGGCCCTGCAACGGCCTCACCAACTGCATCCACTGTAATTCTACCACTGGTTGTGTAGCCGATCGGTACCCTTCAACTGAAACAACTTTAGCTTTCAAAGTACCAAAAACTTAAGCATATACACTTGTGAAAGTTACTATCTGCTCTTTCCAAATAAAAGGTTACACTTTAAGCCTAATGCTCCTTTAATAATGGGTCGGAAAGAAAAGAAACAAAAGTACAAAAGGAAAAAAGAGTTTCTTGCAAAACGTTCCGTTCCATTATTAGAGTATAATTCTGATTAAGTGAGAAGAGGTGGAGTTGACAGGTTTGATAAATACAAGGAGGAGAAAGCTCAAATAGGTTCGGGGAAAAAAAGTACAGGGAAAAAAAATTAAAAGCCATAAAAAAGAGCAATGTTCTGTGCGATAAGATCAGCGTAACTTAACTACCTCAAAGGCAGCTTAATAAGGTAATTAATAATAGCCACCATTGAGATTGAGTCATTATTAGAAAATAAAGTTGAATGATACTATAATTCTGCATGGGAAAATCTCTCACCGGGAGATCATTCATCCGTCCTCTCGTTGACATGGCATATCACAGCGCATGTAGAATAAGATCTTATATATTACACTTAACAGTGGCTAAATTAAATATAGATTGTATTTTAAAGCTAATATATAAACATGTTAACACATTTAGCTTTCAGTTCATTCTGAAGGTGCATTTGCATTGTTATCTGTACAACGGGAACGTGCGACAAGTTGACATTTGCTCTTGCAAATCACAAAGCTGTATTTACAGACTGTGCACACGTTTGTACAGAGAGGAACGTGGATATTTGGGGCTGCTGGTTAGAATTTAGTGGAAGGGGGCTTTGTTCACCTCTTGCAATGCAGATATAATAATGACGCACCCAACTATGGGCCCAATGCTCAAAAAAACAAACAAATAAAACAAGATTTTATTTTGTGGACAAAGATATTTAAATGAGGAGCACATTTAAAGGGATTCCTTTTTTGTTGGGTGCCTTTGGGCTTTTCTGCATTTTTAACCAACATCGTCAACCACACGTCTACTCTATCGTTGGCCGAAGGTACACTCATATGTATGCCTGACGTACGCTCACCATACAAATTCTGCTGTGGGGTAAGGTGCACGCACTTAACATACCTGCAACTCAAACGACTGTAAAATAATTTTTACACATATGTTTGTGGCACATAAGGTGTCAAACACTAACTGAGAGCATCTTTGGGAAAATGTACCAAAAAGAGAGCACAAATATGTGCTTCATTAAATGCTATATAGACAGAGGGCTTGATTTATCTTCCAACGCAAGTCCTGTTTGCGTGCCGTATAATGCGTGAAACTGCTCTGCGCACGTTTAGAAACGGAATGTGCGCCAATGGACACAATTGTGTGCAAATGATTTCAGCATGCAAACGACACTTTTCACTACCTGTGACTTGAAGGGCAGAAAGGGGGAAGGACGGACCATCGCACGTGGGCCATGTACGGTAAGGACGCGCCAAGGTCAAGCAGACGCTCCTCCATCTAAATCAAGCTCTGGGCATCTCTCAGGTACGTGTTTTTTATCCGTCTCACTTGCACCAGCAACAGGGCACGTGATTGTGATCACTGACACATATGTAGGCCAGATCATGTGTTTGCAAATGTTTAAAATCTTAAAAGCGGAACAAAATAAGTCCTGCCTTGTTCAGGCCAAACTCCGCCCACAAATGGACAAATTTTAGTAACACTCCACCATCTTTTCTGTTAATCCCCTCCCCTTGGGCTGCCCACGAATAAGGATGTTAACCTAAAAATCAGGATAGTTCGGAGGTTTGCCCTAACACATATTCAATGACTTACATAACAAACCTTCTTTGATTCATTTTTTTGTATCTACATTTTATAAATCTGGACAGATCCCAGGGTTCCAGCAGTTTTGCAGTTCCGTAAACCTAAAATCCCAGAAAATTAAGTAAGCAGTGAAACATGAATTACTGAGTAACGTCTTTGGAGACATCAGTAGAACTGCAATGAGGGATTAGTCAACACCTTTCCTCACTACAAGAAGCAGCGAGGTGTAGAAAGTAGAGTTAGAAGTCAGAGTTTTAAATAAAAAGCAGAATAAAAAGGAAATTAATTCTATGGAAACAACGTCGTTTCATTTCCTGACACCAAAGAAAAACGCAGTAGGGGGAGATGGATGAAAAAAAAAAAGGTACAAAAAAATACTAATTCATGCATCAGAGTTTGTAAGGATTTAGATTATATTTCTGCATAAGAAAAAAAAACCAAATGTATTATTAATAATTCTCAGCAGGGGTCTGAAATTTGTGATGGAAAATAGTAAAGCTGAAATTTGAGAGAGAAACATCAGAAAGTTTATGAAATGAAAACAACTTGGCAGATTGTAAATGTGACACATGAAAGGTTTGCGTCAGTGCTTAGCAATAGAGGTCTGCTGTGATAATGTGACTGACAGTGGGGGTCCAGGAATCATGACGTAGAGTAGATATATTTCCATGGGTCTGTCGTGCACCAGGGTCTCAGGTCCTGTAACTTACCCCTCCGCTGTCTTTCTGAGCTGTCCCTGCTGTCTGCAGGCTCTGGTGGTCTCAGATCTCTCTGCAGCGTGCTGCCCAGTCTGTCTCTACTCCAGAGATCCCTCCAAAACCAGAACATGGGCACTGCCATCTTAGATTCAGTCACCTGCTCACCCTCACCCAGTCAGAGTGCTGCTTCAGCTCAGCTGACTGCAGCTTCCAATCAGGGGATAGCAGTCTCCGCTCGGGTGTTCCCTCCAAAACCAGATCCTGAGCGCCGCCATCTTGGAACCAATCACCTGATCCCTCTCAGCCCAGCTGACCGCAGCCTCCAATCAGGTGATAACAGTTAGTATAAAAGGGTTTCCTGGAGCTTTAACCTGTTGCCAGTGCAATGTTGATTCTTCAGATGCCAATCCCGGTTACAGGACTTTTTCGTGCTGCACCCACTCTATGGAATTCTCTCCCTCGCACAGTAAGACTTTCCTCTGGTCTACAAACTTTCAAGCGTTCTCTGAAACCCACCTCTGCGGACAAGCTTATAATATTCCTCAACCACCCTCTTAACTTCACTACATTACCCTATTACCATCCGTTACACAATTTCACCCAAGACATCTACCCCTGACCAACATTGTTGTGTGACAGGATCATTTAGCTTTTACCTTTGCAGTCTGGCTGGGCCGAAATGCAAAATGTAAACTTAACCTCATCTATCAAACTTCCATTGTCCCATAGATTGTAAGCTTGCGCGCAGGGCCTTCTCACCTCCTTGTCTGTTTTACACAGTTTGTTTATTAGTTTACTGTATTTGTCCCCAATTGTAAAGCGCTACGGAATATGTTGGTGCTATATAAATAAATGATGATGATGATATTGTAATATATATATATATATATATATATATATATATATAAATTAGAATCGGGACCTATGTATTGTCTCAATATTGTGCCATGCCGCAGGGCATTTACTATAGGCATGATCCAAAAGTCTGCATAGATTACACCTGATCATCTCTTCGCCAGAGGCCTATGACATGATGTATCAAGCTTTTGGCTATCCAAGCAGTGCTGTGGTGCCTGCTCACTCCCCACTTATATTGCTGCTTGGGCCGACCCTTGCAAAAACATTGAATTCTGTCTCTACCGAATGGAATGTGTTCAGTGACCTCCTCTACCTGAAAGCCAAAGTGAATTACAGCTAATTTGTGTTATTACAACTTATAGTTCAAGGGGTGCGTTTGTGCATCGATTTAAAAGGGCCAACACATTACCCTTAATTTCAAGAATTAAAAAACAGCAGTCTGTGAGTCCGCAAGGGACCTCATAAGGAAGGGGCCTCGCCATTGCACTGCCCTAGTAACCTCTGGGCCCCATGGAGGCCACACTCCTTGTACCCATGATACTTTCGATTCTGCTCCTGAAAATACATCACCATTTATCAATAGAGATGAGCATAATAACAGGCTGAACTTGTACAACTAATATGTCAGAATGATACACAGTGCCATAGTTAGCATCTACTCACACGTTTGTATAAATGATTTTATTTTGGCGTTAAGTACCACTTTAAACTATACATCTAGCAACACAGCAGCAGCGGCCTTACCCAAAGTGTCATTCTAAGTACAACACTGCTTGGAGGGGGATGATAAAAGAGCTGTTTGTTCAGAGTCCTCCTGGCCACAGAGTTTGAACACAGTTATTTCTTCTGAGATGTAATTTTCTATATTTAAATACACTATTCTAGGAGTGCACTGAAGTCATATTGAGTTGGCATCCTGCTCATTTTTGACAAATGTGTTTGTTGGTGATTTGAGGTCTGGGGAAACATCAAGGTACCAGAGCAACACGTTTTCTTTTTTTATTGTTTCATAAAATCTTCCTTTGACTTATTCCGCGCTGCAGCACTAAATGCCCGCAGGATTGCCAGTCGACGGCTTTAGCAGAATATACACAGGGACGGTACAATACTTAATGTGCATTGGGCATAAAATTGCCACACCCAAGATAAATCACGGACCTCCCCCATTGACTGAGGAGGGACAGTTGCTAAAGTGAGGTTTCTAGAAACTGGTAGTTTTCAATCCACTGAGTTTGCTAAATCCGAAACAGCTGGAAAAGCTCAGATGTACAAAGAGCCACATTCAGGATTCCTGTTTATATATTTTTTGGCAATGAAAAGAATAAACAATGCTAAATTTATGAGGTGCGCTTTGTAAGCCAAAAATCCTGCCGATAGCTCAATCCACATGTGGTTTGTGCTATCGTGCCTCTCAATAGCGATATATACACATACGTTATCCAGAAAGAGAAAAAAACAGCAAATATGGAACTTCCGAAGCTAAATGGGTTAATGCCCGTCAAGGTCGCCTACTTAATAAATGGGCAGCCAATCAGGAGCGGCCTCTCATGCAATTTAGGGTTTGTGAACCAACTCACATTACCAGTGATTTGACTTTTTGACCTCCAGGAACGCTGGATTTACTATGGTATTGTCACGGGCACTAGGAGTCTTTACCCAGGTATCACCAGATGATGGACTTACCAGAGTAGTATAGTTGGTAATATGGTACTCTGGTAGCGGGGTGACCATGGAACAGGAGACAGCAGATGGTGAGAGAATGCTCGAGGAAAGTCTATGACTAGCAGCACTGGTGATGGGTAGATAACTGTACACGAGGAACTAGATGGACAAGGAAACGTGAGGGTAGTCAGTGGTCTGTGTATAGCAAGTTGTACCACTGCTATAGTGAGGAGGAATGTCCAGGAGTAGCGAGGAGGTGGTGAGAGTCAGCGGTCTGCGTATAGCAAGTTGTACCGCTGTCTAGGTGAAGGAATGGAATCCAGGTGAAGGTAGATAACAGGGAAGTCAGTGGTCTGCGTTAGCAAGTTGTACCACTGCTTATGTGAGGGGATACTTGAAACTGGTGTCACAGGGAACAGAAGTCAGTGGTCTGCATATAGCAAGTTGTACCACTGCAATATATATGTGAGGAGGGGCACGAGGAGATGAATGCAATGCAGAGTATACACGGGCACACAGAACTTGATCCCACGATGATATCCACAATACAATGATAACTGAGCAGCACTGCTACATATACAAAGTAACAATAACTATCCAGACAATAGGGAACAAAGTCAATGGTAACAATAGTCTCAGTGGATAGGAGACTCCGGAGGAGAACACAACTCAGTCCAGCTAGATATGCAATACACAAGCAAAGTCAATGAGAAGTATGCATACCGCGGTTCAGGAGAGCAGGCTGTCAGAGAGACGTGCAGAGATACCTGAATGGCTGAAGGCCGGCAGGAGGAGAGACCACTGGAGGGTGGAAGCGGTAATCAGGTTGGTGCAGCGCACGGCAGGTAAACCAGCATGAACAAGGCAATACTCTGGAAGCAGTAGTAAGAAGAACTGGAACGTGAAGAACACGGGAGAGTTGAGACGGTCTGATATCCAGTAGCAGAGATGAAAGCAGCGGAGCGCTGACCCGATGAACACAGGAGAGTTGAAGTAAGCAGGAACTCTGTAGAAGCACGGAGGCAGCGGATAGGAATCAGCTGGCTGCAGACACGATGAACACAGGGGAGTTGAAGTGAGCAGGAACTCAGTAGAAGCATGGAGGCAGCGGATAGAAATCAGCTGGCTGCAGACACGATGAACACAGGAGAGTTGAAGTGAGCAGGACTCTGTAGAAGCACGGAGGCAGCGGATAGGAATCAGCTGGCTGCAGACACGATGAACACAGGAGAGTTGAAGTGAGCAGGAACTCGGTAGAAGCACGGAGGCAGCGGATAGAAATCAGCTGGCTGCAGACACGATGAGCACAGGAGAGTTGAAGTGAGCAGGACTCTGTAGAAGCACGGAGGCAGCGGATAGGAATCAGCTGGCTGCAGACACGATGAACACAGGAGAGTTGAAGTGGTCTGGAAACCACAATAGCATTAACAGGAATCAGCAGGAGCTGAATACACAAGGAAACACAGGAACACCTTCAGAGGCTCATGGGGAATGAGACTCCAAGATCAGGCCACGAGGTATAGACAACAGGTGCTTTAAATAGGGAGTGTTGCCTGATCAGCCAATTAACTAAAAGGAACATGTACTGAAGGATTGAAAGGGCTGCACATGCGCAGACCCTCAGGATGGTGGACGGCCACGGTTCCTGAATACACGAGAAGTAGCACTCACAGTCCGGTGAGTGACAGTTTGTCTTCTTTAACCTCACTCACAGTAGTTCTGCATCTGGAAGTATTGTTGAATTTGAGGAGGACCTCCGTACAGTAGGATGTGGAACTGGCCAAACTGATTTTTATGGTGCTACTATTAATTGTGCACAATGAAATCATCATGCGGTTGGACATATTAGTCCATGATGTTGAGACAGAGTGTGGTGCTGTAGGCTCTGAACCAGGGAGTCTCTCTAGAATGTGAGGCCTTGTCTCCCAGGCATGAGGCTGTCACTGGTGCTGCTGCTTCTCTGGATATTGGATGCATTGGTTGTGGTAGGAGACACAGCCATTATACCATCAAGCTGACTCCATTCCCAATAGCCATAGCACTGTCCCTGAGGTGCTGATCATCCTGTCATCTACTTCACAGCATAGACAAGCGGTTACAGTTCTCAGGTCGGCCTGTCCCTGAGTGTGCAGCCATGTGTAGGAGGTGATCCCCGGGTACCATCTCCTTCATGTGGGAGCTCTTTGAACCACCACCTGGCAGGACACTGTGTGACTCTGAGATTGTCACTTGCTGCATCTGCTGTGTGATGGGAGAGATCAGGAAGCAACCAGGAGATTAGTGGACCCTGGAACCTTCGTGCAAGATGCAGCTAAATGTGTATTAATGTCATGACTGAGGGTCCGGTACTGACATCTCTGCTTAGAGCATATTCTGGGTCTGAGCAGGGGCACCGAGAGGGAGGTGAGCAGGTACCAATTACCGGGGCCCCGGCCTGCTTGGTGGCCCCGGACTGCCTATGTAGTGGGAGAAATCACCAACCTGGTGTGGCCTCCTTAGGTGGCTATAGAAGGAGCCCCATGAAGTTTCTTTATCAGAACCCAAAATTTCTCTTTGTGGCCATGGATCTGAGCAATAAAATGAACACTTGTACTACCACTCCTAGGGTGAGCTCTTCACCTGTCGAGCGTCAAACTGGACTTAGGCTCCAGTTGGCCTCTCAGGGGCAAATGCAGGATTTGTAGAGGGGGGGTTTCCACACCACGCCTCCAGTGGGTGTGACCAGCATGCATGGGGGCGTGGCTATAATATAAGACAGTGCTTGGCTGCTCTCCAACTCTTCCTATCCCCATAATATACATGGGCAATGCTGCGTGTACTACTGTTAGGTGCACGTAGCTCTCCCTTTTCAAGCAGAGCTGTGTGAAGCGGGGGCAGGGTCCAGCCATGTCAATTATACAGTGCCCCAGGCTTGGAGGGGGGTTTCCAGGCACTAGGAACCCCCCCCCCCCCCCCATCGGTTTGCCTATGCCTCCTTAGGTGGCCATAGAAAGAGCCCCATGAAGTTGCTTTACCAGGACCCAAAATTTCTCATTGTGGCCATGGGTCTGAGCAATAAGATGACCCTTTATCTAGCAGTCAGAGTAAAGCAATTTTTCTTGCTCTTGAATTTATCTTGCATGATACCGAATATGCCTTTGCTTTCACCCATCGCCCATGGGTGCGCAGGATGCGGATGAATGCCATGGGTCATCTACCGACAATTTTGTGTTGAACAGTCCACCATTTTCCTTTAGCTGGTGATCCAGGTGATCGGGGGATCCTAAGAACATTACAAGATCCTGTCTGCTCCTCCTGTTTCTGAATTTCAAGATTCTACACTTGGTTGGAATGCCTATTAAATGACATTACATTCTGCCTTCATTTAAATTCTGTGTCCTACTTTCCGACACTGGAGGACACTTTAAAAGGTCTGATGGTACTAATTTGCCATTGGTATCAAAATTGCAATTTGACACATGCCACCACAGCTTTTTGTTTTGTTTGGGATTGTGATGACATGTGCATCATTATATTATATACTTGAAAGGGTCCAAGCAGACCGATGAAACACCCCGTGATTTGCTATAGCTTGGGGGTGTAACCAGACCCCACCCAAAAACCCACTGTTCTCTATGTAGTGGGAGAAATCACCAACCTGGTGTGGCCTCCTTAGGTGGCTATAGAAGGAGCCCCATGAAGTTTCTTTATCAGAACCCAAAATTTCTCCAAGATCAGGCAACGAGGTATTGACCACAGGTGCTTTAAATAGGGAGTGTTGCCTGATCAGCCAATTAACTAAAAGGAACAGATACTGAAGGCTTGAAAGGGCTGCACATGCGCAGACCCTCAGGATGGTGGACGGCCACGGTTCCTGAATACACGAGAAGTAGCACTCACAGTCCGGTGAGTGACAGGTATATATGGAAAAGTGTTTGTGAATTTCTGTTGTCTACTTTTACCACCTAAACAGACATTCACAAACACTAGACCAATTGGGATATTCCATATACACCATATATTTTGTTCCTTTGTATATTTTCCATCTACACTATATGGACATAAGTATTTGGACGCTTGACCATTACACCAACAGAGACTGTAATGACATTGTATTCAAATACATATACTTTAATATGGAGTTGGTCCCCCTTGTGCAGTGATAACAGCTTTCACTCTTCTTGGAAGACTTTCCACAAGATGTTGGAGTGTTTCTGTGGGAATTTGTGCTCATTCATTCTGTAGAGCATTTATGAGGTCAGGCACTGATGTTGGACAAGAAGGCCTGGCTCGCAATCTCCGTTCCAGTTCATCCCAAAGGTGTTCGATGGGGTTGAGGTCAGAGATCTGTGGGGGCCTGTCAAGTTCTTCCACACCGAATTCACCAAACCATGTCTTTGTAGTCCTTACTTTGTGCACTGGGGCACAGTCATGTTGGAATAAAAAAGACCTTCCCTAAACTGTTGCCACATAGTTAGAAGCATAGTCCAAAATGAAGCATTAAGAATGCCCTTCACTGGAGATAAGAAGTCGAGCTCAAACCCTGAAAAACAGCCCCATACCATTATCCCTCCACCACCAAACTTCACAGTTGCCATAATGCAGTCAGACAGGTAACGTTCTCCCGGCATCGGCCAAACCAAGATTCGCCCATCTGAATGCCTAACAGATAAGCGTAATTCATCACTCCACAGAACACGTTTCCACTGCTCCACCGTCCAGCTTTACACCACTCCATCCGATGCTTGGCATTGGTCTTGGTGATGAGGCTTGTATGCAGCTGCTCATCCATTAAAACCCATTCCATTAAGATCCCGCTGCACAGTTTTTGTGCTCACATTAATGCCAGTGGAAGTTCGGAACTCTTCAGCAATGGAATTAGCAGAGCATTGGCAGCTTTTGCTCACCATGCGCCTTAGCAGTTGTTGACCCCACTCTGTGATTTTACGTGGTCTTTTGCTTCGTGGCTGAGTTGCTGTTGTTCCTTCCTAATAATATCACTTACAGTTGACCATGGACTATCCATCAGGGTTGAAATTTCATGAACCGTCTTATTGCAAAGGTGGTATCCTACCACAGTACCACACTTGAAGTCCCATTTTGTATCACAAATGTTTGCAAATGGAGACTGCATGACTAGGTGCTTGATTTTATATACCTCTGGCAATGGGACTGATTAAAACACCTCAATTCAATAATTAACAGGTGTGGCCAAATACTTTTGTTATCAATTATACATCATCATCATCACCATTTATTTATATAGCGCCACTGATTCCGCAGCGCTGTACAGAGTACTCATTCACATCAGTCCCTGCCCCATTGGAGCTTACAGTCTAAATTCCCTAACACACACACACACAGACACACACACACACACACACAGAGACAGAGACTAGGGTCAATTTTGATAGCAGCCAATTAACCTACTAGTATGTTTTTGGAGTGTGGGAGTAAACCGGAGCACCCGGAGGAAACCTACGCAAACACGGGGAGAACATACAAAGTCCACACAGATAAGGCCATGGTCGGGAATTGAACTCATGACCCCAGCGCTGTGAGGCAGAAGTGCTAACCACTTAGCCACCGTGCTGCCCTATTTACCTTCTATTCACTCATACATTGACAGTCCAGGAACTAAGCGTTAAATGTTTCCTTGATGTAAAGGCGTCATATTATAAGTTCTGCTAAAGCTGGGACAGAACTAGAAGAAATATCATTAAGTGAGATATGACTACTGTGCAAGGACACAGTGAGCCTACAAAGCGATCGCATCCACAGACCAGAGAGAAAAGCATTAACCCGTATTCACAATATTGTTCCATTATCACACATAAAGTCATAATAGATTCATACATTAATTGACTCATCCTTTATTTCTATTTAGCATGTAAAGTGAATCAGTTAATCAGTCTAGTGCTTGACATAGCTAGGGACTGAATGACATCCATAATGGCAGCTAAGAAACACGTCAGCAAATACACCTGGAAAACAAGCTTTTGAAACCATTATAATTTCATCCTAATTACACCAATACATTTCAATGCAGACATATGCATATTAAACCATTTTAATGACGGAGACAACAATTCAAATTAAAAAACACAGAGAGGAAAGGTTACGTTTCTCATTATAAATATTGGATTATTCATCTGTAAACCTATAATTAAAAGACTACAAACAAACAAACCACAAGCGATAGCATTAGATAATTTAAAAAAAATATTATATCCAGCAGATGCTAATCTTTTATTTTCAATGCAGTGTAGATATATTGTCGGCCAATTTTGCTACAAAATATATCTTTTTTTTCGTGTGTTTGTGACCTTGCAATTTTCTATGGAGCCTGTCAAATCAATGACATTAGGTAGAAGAAATCTATTAAAATAAAACGCTGTTTAATCCTATTCGTGCTGAAAAAAAACCTTAAGTAATGCAGTATAATTGTCTATTGTATTGTAAAATAAAAAGAAAGAGCTAAACCTTAATAATCACCAGCTGAGATGGTAATACACTAAAGGCAATTTTCCTTAAATATTGTATAAAATGAATTATGATTAAACTATGCAATTGATTTAATTCAAAAATAATATGCAGAATTTTTATCATGTCTAGAGTTTCCTTTACCACTATAGAGTGTTTAGGTATGTACAGCTATAGATCGCCTCGTAACAACCCAGGCACTCCATAGTAGCTACAGATCCCCTCGTAACAACTCGCCCACTCTATAGTAGCTACACATCCCCTCATAACAACCCAGGCACTCCATAGTACCTATAGATCCCCTCGTAACAACTCGCCCACTCTATAGTAGCTACAGATCACCTCGTAACAACTCATCCACTCCATAGTAGCTACAGATCACCTCGTAACAACTCGCCCACTCTATAGTAGCTACAGATCACCTCGTAACAACTCGCCCACTCTATAGTAGCTACAGATCAGCACATAACAACCCAGGCACTCCATAGCAGTTACAGATCGCCACTTTACAACCCAGGCACTCTATAGTACCTACAGATCACCTCATAACAACTCGTCCACTCTATAGTAGCTACAGATCCCCTCGTAACAACTCGTCCACTCCATAGTAGCTACAGATCACCTCATAACAACTCATCCACTCTATAATAGCTACAGATCCCCTCGTAACAACTCGCCCACTCTATATTAGCTACAGATCGCCACATAACAACCCAAGCACTCCATAGTAGCTACAGATCACCTCATAACAACTCGTCCACTCTATAGTAGCTACAGATCACCTAGTAACAACCCAGGCACTCTATAGTACCTACAGATCATCTCCTAACAACTCGTCCACTCTATGGTACCTACAGATCACCTCATAACAACCCAGGCACTCCATAGTAGCTATAGATCCCCTCATAACAACTCGTCCACTCTATAGTAGCTACAGATCACCTCGTAACAACTCGCCCACTCTATAGTAGCTACAGATCACCACATAACAACCCAGGCACTCCATAGCAGTTACAGATCGCCACCTAACAACCCAGGCACTCTATAGTACCTATAGATCACCTCATAGCAACTCGTCCACTCTATAGTAGCTACAGATCACCTCGTAACAACTCGTCCACTCTATAGTAGTTACAGATCATCTCATAACATCTCGTCCACTCTATAGTAGCTACAGATCCCCTTGTAACAACTCGTCCACTCTATAGAAGCTACAGATCATCTCATAACAACTCGTCCACTCTATAGTAGCTACAGATCATCTCGTAACAACTCGCCCACTCTATAGTAGCTACAGATCGCCTCATAACAACTCGCCCACTCTATAGTAGCTACAGATCACCTCGTAACAACTCGTCCACTCTATAGTAATTACAGATCGCCACATAACAACTCGTCCACTCTATAGTAGTTACAGATCATCTCATAACAACTCGTCCACTCTATAGTAGCTACAGATCACCTCGTAACAACTCTTCCACTCTATAGTAGCTGCAGATCACCTCGTAACAACTCGCCCACTCTATAGTAGCTACAGATCACCTCGTAACAACCCAGGCACTCCATAGTAGTTACAGATCACCTCGTAACAACTAGTCCACTCCATAGTAGCTACAGATCACCTCGTAACAACCCAGGCACTCCATAGTAGTTACAGATCGCTTCATAACAACTCGTCCACTCCATAGTAGCTACAGATCGCTTCATAACAACTCGTCCACTCCATAGTAGCTACAGATCGCTTCATAACAACTCGTCCACTTCATAGTAGCTACAGATCGCTTCATAACAACTCGTCCACTCCATAGTAGCTACAGATCGCTTCATAACAACTCGTCCACTTCATAGTAGCTACAGATCGCTTCATAACAACTCGTCCACTCCATAGTAGCTATAGATCGCTTCATAACAACTCGTCCACTCCATAGTAGCTACAGATCGCTTCATAACAACTCATCCACTCTATAGTAGTTACAGATCGCCCCATAACAACTCGTCCACTCCATAGTAGCTACAGATCGCTTCATAACAACTCGTCCACTCCATAGTAGCTACAGATCGCTTCATAACAACTCGTCCACTCCATACTAGCTACAGATCGCTTCATAACAACTCGCCCACTCTATAGTAGCTACTGATTGCTTCATAACAACTCGTCCACTCCATAGTAGCTACAGATCGCTTCATAACAACTTGTCCACTCCATAGTAGCTATAGATCGCTTCATAACAACTTGTCCACTCCATAGTAGCTACAGATCGCTTCATAACAACTCATCCACTCTATAGTAGTTACAGATCGCCACATAACAACTCGTCCACTCCATAGTAGCTACAGATCGCTTCATAACAACTCGTCCACTCCATAGTAGCTACAGATCGCTTCATAACAACTCGTCCACTCCATAGTAGCTACAGTTCGCTTCATAACAACTCGTCCACTCCATAGTAGCTACAGATCGCTTCATAACAACTCATCCACTCCATAGTAGCTACAGATCGCTTCATAACAACTCGCCCACTCTATAGTAGCTACAGATTGCTTCATAACAACTCGTCCACTCCATAGTAGCTACAGATCGCTTCATAACAACTCGTTCACTCCATAGTAGCTACAGATCGCTTCATAACAACTCGTCCACTCCATAGTAGCTACAGATCGCTTCATAACAACTCATCCACTCTATAGTAGTTACAGATCGCCACATAACAACTCGTCCACTCTATATTAGCTACAGATCAACTCGTAACAACTCGTCCACTCTATAGTACCTACAGATCCTCTCGTAACAACTCGTCCACTCCATAGTAGCTACAGATCCCCTCGTAACAATTTGCCCACTCTATAGTAGCTACAGATCCCCTCGTAACAACTCCCCCACTCTATAGTAGCTACAGATCCCCTCGTAACAACTCGTCCACTCCATAGTAGCTACAGATCCCCTCGTAACAACTGGTCCACTCCATAGTAGCTACAGATCACCTCATAACAACTCCCCCACTCTATAGTAGCTACACATCCCCTCATAACAACCCAGGCACTCCATAGTACCTACAGATCCCCTCGTAACAACTCGCCCACTCTATAGTAGCTACAGATCACCTCGTAACAACTCATCCACTCCATAGTAGCTACAGATCACCTCGTAACAACTCGCCCACTCTATAGTAGCTACAGATCACCTCGTAACAACTCGCCCACTTTATAGTAGCTACAGATCACCTCGTAACAACTCGCCCACTCTATAGTAGCTACAGATCAGCACATAACAACCCAGGCACTCCATAGCAGTTACAGATCGCCACCTAACAACCCAGGCACTCTATAGTACCTACAGATCACCTCATAACAACTCGTCCACTCTATAGTAGCTACAGATCACCTCGTAACAACTCGTCCACTCCATAGTAGCTACAGATCACCTCATAACAACTTATCCACTCTATATTAGCTACAGATCCCCTCGTAACAACTCGCCCACTCTATATTAGCTACAGATCGCCACATAACAACCCAGGCACTCCATAGTAGCTACAGATCACCTCATAACAACTCGTCCACTCTATAGTACCTACAGATCACCTCATAACAACTCGTCCACTCTATAGTAGCTACAGATCACCTCGTAACAACCCAGGCACTCTATAGTACCTACAGATCATCTCCTAACAACTCGTCCACTCTATGGTACCTACAGATCACCTCATAACAACCCAGGCACTCCATAGTAGCTATAGATCCCCTCATAACAACTCGTCCACTCTATAGTAGCTACAGATCACCTCGTAACAACTCGCCCACTCTATAGTAGCTACAGATCACAACAACCCAGGCACTCCATAGCAGATACAGATCGCCACCTAACAACCCAGGCACTCTATAGTACCTACAGATCACCTCATAGCAACTCGTCCACTCTATAGTAGCTACAGATCACCTCGTAACAACTCGTCCACTCCATAGTAGCTACAGATCACCTCATAACAACTCGTCCACTCTATATTAGCTACAGATCAACTCGTAACAACTCGTCCACTCCATAGCAGTTACAGATCATCTCCTAACAACTCGTCCACTCTATAGTAGTTACAGATCATCTTATAACATCTCGTCCACTCTATAGTAGCTACAGATCACCTCGTAACAACTCACCCACTCTATAGTAGCTACAGATAGCCTCATAACAACTCGCCCACTCTATAGTAGCTACAGATCACCTCGTAACAACTCGTCCACTCTATAGTAATTACAGATCGCCACATAACAACTCGTCCACTCTATAGTAGTTACAGATCATCTCATAACAACTCGTCCACTCTATAGTAGCTACAGATCACCTCGTAACAACTCTTCCACTCTATAGTAGCTACAGATCACCTCGTAACAACTCTTCCACTCTATTGTAGCTACAGATCACCTCGTAACAACTCGTCTACTCCATAGTAGCTACAGATCACCTCGTAACTACCCAGGCATTACATAGTATTTACAGATCACCTCGTAACAACTCGTCCACTCCATAGTAGCTACAGATCGCTTCATAACAACTCGTCCACTCCATAGTAGCTACAGATCGCTTCATAACAACTCGCCCACTCTATAGTAGCTACAGATTGCTTCATAACAACTCGTCCACTCCATAGTAGCTACAGATCGCTTCATAACAACTCGTCCACTCCATAGTAGCTACAGATCGCTTCATAACAACTCGTCCACTCCATAGTAGCTACAGATCGCTTCATAACAACTCGCCCACTCTATAGTAGCTACAGATTGCTTCATAACAACTCGTCCACTCCATAGTAGCTACAGATCGCTTCATAACAACTCGTCCACTCCATAGTAGCTACAGATCGCTTCATAACAACTCATCCACTCTATAGTAGTTACAGATCGCCACATAACAACTCGTCCACTCTATATTAGCTACAGATCAACTCGTAACAACTCGTCCACTCTATAGTTTCTACAGATCCTCTCATAACAACTCGTCCACTCCATAGTAGCTACAGATCCCCTCGTAACAACTCGTCCACTCTTTAGTAGCTACAGATCCCCTCGTAACAACTCTCCCACTCTATAGTAGCTAAAGATCCCCTCGTAACAACTCCCCCACTCTATAGTAGCTACAGATCCCCTCGTAACAACTCGTCCACTCCATAGTAGCTACAGATCCCCTCGTACCAACTCGTCCACTCCATAGTAGCTACAGATCACCTCGTACCAACTCCCCCACTCTATAGTAGCTACAGATTCCCTCGTAACAACTCGTCCACTCCATAGTAGCTACAGATCCCCTCGTAACAACTCGTCCACTCCATAGTAGCTACAGATCACCTCGTAACAACTCCCCCACTCCATAGTAGCTACAGATCACCTCGTAACAACTCCCCCACTCTATAGTAGCTACAGATCACCTCGTAACAACTCTTCCACTCTATAGTAGCTACAGATCCCCTCGTAACAACCCAGCCACTCCATAGTAGTTACAGATCACCTCGTAACAACTCGTCCACTCCATAGTAGCTACAGATCGCTTCATAACAACTCGTCCACTCCATAGTAGCTACAGATCGCTTCATAACAACTCGTCCACTCCATAGTAGCTACAGATCGCTTCATAACAACTCGTCCACTCTATAGTAGCTACAGATCACCTCGTAACAACTCGTCCACTCCATAGTAGCTACAGATCACCTCGTAACAACTCTTCCACTCTATAGTAGTTACAGATCACCTCGTAACAACTCGTCCACTCTATAGTAGTTACAGATCGCCACACAACAACTCGTCCACTCTATAGTAGTTACAGATCAACTCGTAACAACTCGCCCACTCTATAGTAGCTACAGATCGCCACATAACAACTCGTCCACTCTATAGTAGTTACAGATCACCTCGTAACAGCTCTTCCACTCTATAGTAGTTACAGATCACCACATAACAACTCGTCCACTCTATAGTAGCTACATATCACCTCGTAACAACTCGTCCACTCTATAGTAGTTACAGATCACCTCGTAACAACTCTTCCACTCTATAGTAGCTACAGATCCCCTCGTAACATTTCCCCCACTCTATAGTAGCTACAGATCACCTCGTAACAACTCTTCCACTCTATAGTAGCTACAGATCTCCTCGTAACAACTCGCCCACTCTATAGTAGTTACAGATCACCTCGTAACAACTCTTCCACTCTATAGTAGTTACAGATCACCTCGTAACAACTCGTCCACTTTATAGTAGTTACAGATCGCCACATAACAACTCGTCCACTCTATAGTAGTTACAGATCAACTCGTAACAACTCGCCCACTCTATAGTAGCTACAGATCGCCACATAACAACTCGTCCACTCTATAGTAGTTACAGATCAACTCGTAACAACTCGCCCACTCTATAGTAGTTACAGATCACCTCGTAACAGCTCTTCCACTCTATAGTAGTTACAGATCACCACATAACAACTCTTCCACTCTATAGTAGCTACAGATCACCTCGTAACAACTCCCCCACTCTATAGTAGCTACAGATCACCTCGTAACAACTCCCCCACTCTATAGTAGCTACAGATCACCTTGTAACAACTCTTCCACTCTATAATAGCTACAGATCCCCTCGTAACAACTCGCCCACTCTATAGTAGTTACAGATCACCTCGTAACAACTAGTCCACTCTATAGTAGCTACAGATCACCTCGTAACAACTAGTCCACTCTATAGTACCTACAGATCACCTCATAACAACCCAGGCACTCCATAGTAGTTACAGATCACCTCGTAACAACTAGTCCACTCTATAGTAGCTACAGATCATCACATAACAACTCGTCCACTCCATAGTAGCTACAGATCACCTCGTAACAACCCAGGCACTCCATTGTAGTTACAGATCACCTCGTAACAACTCGTCCACTCCATAGTAGCTACAGATCGCTTCATAACAACTTGTCCACTCCATAGTAGCTACAGATCGCTTCATAACAACTCATCCACTCCATAGTAGCTACAGATCGCTTCATAACAACTCGCCCACTCTATAGTAGCTACAGATTGCTTCATAACAACTCGTCCACTCCATAGTAGCTACAGATCGCTTCATAACAACTCGTTCACTCCATAGTAGCTACAGATCGCTTCATAACAACTCGTCCACTCCATAGTAGCTACAGATCGCTTCATAACAACTCATCCACTCTATAGTAGTTACAGATCGCCACATAACAACTCGTCCACTCTATATTAGCTACAGATCAACTCGTAACAACTCGTCCACTCTATAGTACCTACAGATCCTCTCGTAACAACTCGTCCACTCCATAGTAGCTACAGATCCCCTCGTAACAATTTGCCCACTCTATAGTAGCTACAGATCCCCTCGTAACAACTCCCCCACTCTATAGTAGCTACAGATCCCCTCGTAACAACTCGTCCACTCCATAGTAGCTACAGATCCCCTCGTAACAACTGGTCCACTCCATAGTAGCTACAGATCACCTCATAACAACTCCCCCACTCTATAGTAGCTACACATCCCCTCATAACAACCCAGGCACTCCATAGTACCTACAGATCCCCTCGTAACAACTCGCCCACTCTATAGTAGCTACAGATCACCTCGTAACAACTCATCCACTCCATAGTAGCTACAGATCACCTCGTAACAACTCGCCCACTCTATAGTAGCTACAGATCACCTCGTAACAACTCGCCCACTTTATAGTAGCTACAGATCACCTCGTAACAACTCGCCCACTCTATAGTAGCTACAGATCAGCACATAACAACCCAGGCACTCCATAGCAGTTACAGATCGCCACCTAACAACCCAGGCACTCTATAGTACCTACAGATCACCTCATAACAACTCGTCCACTCTATAGTAGCTACAGATCACCTCGTAACAACTCGTCCACTCCATAGTAGCTACAGATCACCTCATAACAACTTATCCACTCTATATTAGCTACAGATCCCCTCGTAACAACTCGCCCACTCTATATTAGCTACAGATCGCCACATAACAACCCAGGCACTCCATAGTAGCTACAGATCACCTCATAACAACTCGTCCACTCTATAGTACCTACAGATCACCTCATAACAACTCGTCCACTCTATAGTAGCTACAGATCACCTCGTAACAACCCAGGCACTCTATAGTACCTACAGATCATCTCCTAACAACTCGTCCACTCTATGGTACCTACAGATCACCTCATAACAACCCAGGCACTCCATAGTAGCTATAGATCCCCTCATAACAACTCGTCCACTCTATAGTAGCTACAGATCACCTCGTAACAACTCGCCCACTCTATAGTAGCTACAGATCACAACAACCCAGGCACTCCATAGCAGATACAGATCGCCACCTAAAAACCCAGGCACTCTATAGTACCTACAGATCACCTCATAGCAACTCGTCCACTCTATAGTAGCTACAGATCACCTCGTAACAACTCGTCCACTCCATAGTAGCTACAGATCACCTCATAACAACTCGTCCACTCTATATTAGCTACAGATCAACTCGTAACAACTCGTCCACTCCATAGCAGTTACAGATCATCTCCTAACAACTCGTCCACTCTATAGTAGTTACAGATCATCTTATAACATCTCGTCCACTCTATAGTAGCTACAGATCACCTCGTAACAACTCACCCACTCTATAGTAGCTACAGATAGCCTCATAACAACTCGCCCACTCTATAGTAGCTACAGATCACCTCGTAACAACTCGTCCACTCTATAGTAATTACAGATCGCCACATAACAACTCGTCCACTCTATAGTAGTTACAGATCATCTCATAACAACTCGTCCACTCTATAGTAGCTACAGATCACCTCGTAACAACTCTTCCACTCTATAGTAGCTACAGATCACCTCGTAACAACTCTTCCACTCTATTGTAGCTACAGATCACTTCGTAACAACTCGTCTACTCCATAGTAGCTACAGATCACCTCGTAACTACCCAGGCATTACATAGTATTTACAGATCACCTCGTAACAACTCGTTCACTCCATAGTAGCTACAGATCGCTTCATAACAACTCGTCCACTCCATAGTAGCTACAGATCGCTTCATAACAACTCGCCCACTCTATAGTAGCTACAGATTGCTTCATAACAACTCGTCCACTCCATAGTAGCTACAGATCGCTTCATAACAACTCGTCCACTCCATAGTAGCTACAGATCGCTTCATAACAACTCGTCCACTCCATAGTAGCTACAGATCGCTTCATAACAACTTGCCCACTCTATAGTAGCTACAGATTGCTTCATAACAACTCGTCCACTCCATAGTAGCTACAGATCGCTTCATAACAACTCGTCCACTCCATAGTAGCTACAGATCGCTTCATAACAACTCATCCACTCTATAGTAGTTACAGATCGCCACATAACAACTCGTCCACTCTATATTAGCTACAGATCAACTCGTAACAACTCGTCCACTCTATAGTTTCTACAGATCCTCTCATAACAACTCGTCCACTCCATAGTAGCTACAGATCCCCTCGTAACAACTCGTCCACTCTTTAGTAGCTACAGATCCCCTCGTAACAACTCTCCCACTCTATAGTAGCTAAAGATCCCCTCGTAACAACTCCCCCACTCTATAGTAGCTACAGATCCCCTCGTAACAACTCGTCCACTCCATAGTAGCTACAGATCCCCTCGTACCAACTCGTCCACTCCATAGTAGCTACAGATCACCTCGTACCAACTCCCCCACTCTATAGTAGCTACAGATTCCCTCGTAACAACTCGTCCACTCCATAGTAGCTACAGATCCCCTCGTAACAACTCGTCCACTCCATAGTAGCTACAGATCACCTCGTAACAACTCCCCCACTCCATAGTAGCTACAGATCACCTCGTAACAACTCCCCCACTCTATAGTAGCTACAGATCACCTCGTAACAACTCTTCCACTCTATAGTAGCTACAGATCCCCTCGTAACAACCCAGCCACTCCATAGTAGTTACAGATCACCTCGTAACAACTCGTCCACTCCATAGTAGCTACAGATCGATTCATAACAACTCGTCCACTCCATAGTAGCTACAGATCGCTTCATAACAACTCGTCCACTCCATAGTAGCTACAGATCGCTTCATAACAACTCGTCCACTCTATAGTAGCTACAGATCACCTCGTAACAACTCGTCCACTCCATAGTAGCTACAGATCACCTCGTAACAACTCTTCCACTCTATAGTAGTTACAGATCACCTCGTAACAACTCGTCCACTCTATAGTAGTTACAGATCGCCACACAACAACTCGTCCACTCTATAGTAGTTACAGATCAACTCGTAACAACTCGCCCACTCTATAGTAGCTACAGATCGCCACATAACAACTCGTCCACTCTATAGTAGTTACAGATCACCTCGTAACAGCTCTTCCACTCTATAGTAGTTACAGATCACCACATAACAACTCGTCCACTCTATAGTAGCTACATATCACCTCGTAACAACTCGTCCACTCTATAGTAGTTACAGATCACCTCGTAACAACTCTTCCACTCTATAGTAGCTACAGATCCCCTCGTAACATTTCCCCCACTCTATAGTAGCTACAGATCACCTCGTAACAACTCTTCCACTCTATAGTAGCTACAGATCTCCTCGTAACAACTCGCCCACTCTATAGTAGTTACAGATCACCTCGTAACAACTCTTCCACTCTATAGTAGTTACAGATCACCTCGTAACAACTCGTCCACTCTATAGTAGTTACAGATCGCCACATAACAACTCGTCCACTCTATAGTAGTTACAGATCAACTCGTAACAACTCGCCCACTCTATAGTAGCTACAGATCGCCACATAACAACTCGTCCACTCTATAGTAGTTACAGATCAACTCGTAACAACTCGCCCACTCTATAGTAGTTACAGATCACCTCGTAACAGCTCTTCCACTCTATAGTAGTTACAGATCACCACATAACAACTCTTCCACTCTATAGTAGCTACAGATCACCTCGTAACAACTCCCCCACTCTATAGTAGCTACAGATCACCTCGTAACAACTCCCCCACTCTATAGTAGCTACAGATCACCTTGTAACAACTCTTCCACTCTATAATAGCTACAGATCCCCTCGTAACAACTCGCCCACTCTATAGTAGTTACAGATCACCTCGTAACAACTAGTCCACTCTATAGTAGCTACAGATCACCTCGTAACAACTAGTCCACTCTATAGTACCTACAGATCACCTCATAACAACCCAGGCACTCCATAGTAGTTACAGATCACCTCGTAACAACTAGTCCACTCTATAGTAGCTACAGATCATCACATAACAACTCGTCCACTCCATAGTAGCTACAGATCACCTCGTAACAACCCAGGCACTCCATAGTAGTTACAGATCACCTCGTAACAACTCGTCCACTCCATAGTAGCTACAGATCGCTTCATAACAACTCGTCCACTCCATAGTAGCTACAGATCGCTTCATAACAACTCGTCCACTCCATAGTAGCTACAGATCGCTTCATAACAACTCCTCCACTCCATAGTAGCTACAGATCGCTTCATAACAACTCGCCCACTCTATAGTAGCTACAGATCGCTTCATAACAACTTGTCCACTCCATAGTAGCTACAGATCGCTTCATAACAACTCGTCCACTCCATAGTAGCTACAGATTGCTTCATAACAACTCGTCCACTCCATAGTTGCTACAGATCGCTTGATAACAACTCATCCACTCTATAGTAGTTACAGATCAACTCGTAACAAATCGTCCACTCTATAGTACCTACAGATCCTCTCGTAACAACTCGTCCACTCCATAGTAGCTACAGATCCCCTCGTAATAACTCGTCCACTCCATAGTAGCTACAGATCCCCTCGTAACAACTCGCCCACTCTATAGTAGCTACAGATCCCCTCGTAACAACTCGTCCACTCCATAGTAGCTACATATCCCCTCGTAACAACTCGTCCACTCCATAGTAGCTACAGATCACCTTGTAACAACTCCCCCACTCTATAGTAGCTACAGATCCCCTCGTAACAACTCGTCCACTCCATAGTAGCTACAGATCACCTCGTATCAACTCGTCCACTCCATAGTAGCTACAGATCACCTTGTACCAACTCCCCCACTCTATAGTAGCTACAGATCCCCTCGTAACAACTCGTCCACTCCATAGTAGCTACAGATCGCCACATAACAACTCGTCCACTCTATAGTAGTTACAGATCAACTCGTAACAACTCGCCCACTCTATAGTAGTTACAGATCACCTCGTAACAACTCGTCCACTCTATAGTAGTTACAGATCACCACATAACAACTCGTCCACTCTATAGTAGCTACAGATCACCTCGTAACAACTCGTCCACTCTATAGTAGTTACAGCTCACCTCGTAACAACTCGTCCACTCTATAGTAGCTACAGATCACCTCGTAACAACTCCTCCACTCTATAGTAGCTACAGATCCCCTCGTAACAACTCGCCCACTCTATAGTAGCTACAAATCCCCTCGTAACAACTTGTCCACTCTATAGTAGTTACAGCTCACCTCGTAACAACTCGTCCACTCTATAGTAGCTACAGATCACCTCGTAACAACTCGTCCACTCTATAGTAGCTACAGATCAACTCGTAACATCTTATCCCCTCTATAGTAGCTACAGATCCCCTCGTAACAACTGTCACGGTTCTCAAACAGAAGTACAGCTAGGAGTCATGAATTCGGTGAAAACACTCTGTGTTTATTTGCAGAGAGGTGATAACAACAGGTAATAAGGAGCAGTGATAAATACCAGGTTCCAGCTGATGCAGCAAGCAGCATGAATGTCCAGAAACAATCAGGTAAGGACAACAGGAAATGACATCAGGATTAGGACAACAGGAAAGGACATCACAGGATGGGACAACAATAACCAGCAATGACTGCTGGGAGGAACAGGTATATATAAGGGGAATGAGACACACCCAGGTGCATGAGATAATTAGTGAACATACAGGTTAACTCCTTAAGCACAAGAATAATGCACAATAGCAGCACCTCTGGTGAAAAGAGGTACTGCTGGAACACAAAATAGCAATACAAATAATAGAGTCCAAAAGTCCAGGAGGCAGGTTGTTACAACAACTCGCCCACTCTATAGTAGTTACAGATCCCCTCGTAACAACTCTTCCACTCTATAGCAGTTACAGATCACCTCGTAACAACTCGCCCACTCTATAGTAGTTACAGATCAACTCGTAACAACTCGTCCACTCTATATTAGCTACAGATCATCTCGTAACAACTCGGCCACTCTATAGTAGCTACAGATCAACTCGTAACAACTCGCCCACTCTATAGTAGCTACAGATCATCTCATGTTGGCATACATTTCTCATAGTAGAAGGAACACTTTGGCACAAATGGCTAAATTATTTGACCATATATATATATAGTGATACTGACACCAAGCAGTGGACAGACACAACAACTTCCCCAATCTCAGATACAATAGAGTGATGCACTGGGGACTCCAAAGTGAGTGCTAATATGTTGTCTTAAGGGCTCAAGAGGGCACCTTAGTAATATCTGGTCAACTTCTCAGACCTCAGGAGCAAGCTTATATGGTGTTTAGTGGATGTGGCACATTGTGGGAGGTGCAGAATACAGCCCGGTAGTGCCAGTGATCCAGGGGCTGTGGGTCCATAGGGGCGTTTCAGATAAAGTGGGGTCCTCTGTATTGCTTTGAGAGCGCTCTCCGGAAGGGACAGTCCATGCATGATGATACAGGATCTGCACAGCCAGTAATGGCCGGTTGCTCGGAGAGCAGGGGGAGTGTACAGGTCTAGGGATCCAGGGAAGCGGTTCCTCTGCTAGTCCTTGTAGCACCATGCAGCACCGCCTTCCCTTCTCCAGTTGTTCCCAGCCACGAGGAAGAAGTTAAATGGAGGCAGCAAGAATCTGGGTACCGTTCTGGGACAGATGCTCACTTCCAGGACAGATATAGTAGGAGAGAAGGATAGACCCTGAATGCCTGGCATTAAGTGGCTGGGACACAATAGAGACATCTCCATAGAACGCTCTGGAGGTGAGGGAGCCGATTCTGCCGGGTCATGACTTTGCATAGCTCACTGATGCCGGAGGATATAACATACTTCATTGGCACAACATAGGTTCAACAAATCCAGTACAAATGGACAGAGTGCACGGGGAAGTGCATGACTTTACTTTTTTTTCCGTTACACATTTTCATCTCAATGAATGATTTTTATTAAGTGCCAGCAAAGACGTTTCATTGAGAAAAGGGGGACCGGCGGAATTGGGGAACTAATGCTGTGATCTACCACCTACTGGTAGACCGTGATCTACTGTTTGGCCAATTCTGTTCTACGGAATGTCAATTCACACATTTGTAAACTTCATATTCCGAAGATTGCTGGGTGAGAATTGTGTAGAGAAAACAATGGTTTTACAACCTGTTCTGTGTGTGGGTTTGTTGTGTAATGAGGGAGAAGTTTGGGTAGAACATAAATGAAACAAAAACGATAGAGTGGAATTCAGATTCAAAGATTCAAAATATTTTTATGTCAAAATGAGGTTAATATTCCTTGGAACGGTGTTAAAAATGTTACTTGCTAGAAGCAGATTGTGCTTAGACCCATGCTTAAAAATTAGATTTCTGTTCGCCGGACAAGATTATTGAAATTAGAGGGTTCATTTTTAGGGGTGTGCAGTGATTCACCGTTTCTATGGCTGCATTTGGGTGTATTGGCGTGAAGAAAATTTATGCGGATTCTTACCTCTCAAGTGTAAGAATCTGCATTTATTCAGCAACTTAACCAAGCCTTTAATGTCGATAATAAATCAGCTTATTTAATTACATCGGTGCCAGGTGAAAGAAATAAAACCTCATTGGACAGCAATGAAATATTGCTTTTACGCTGATAATGAATACGCCGCTTCAGTAGAAAACACCTATAGATGGGTAAAAATACACAAAAAAGCAGCAACAATGTATTACTAAATATGCTGACTCTTGTACAAGGGTCAGAGACGGAGTATTTATGGGTGGAATAAAATGAGGGAAAAAAGTTAACGAACTGAACAGAAAATGACACAGCTTATGTAATAATTGGCGATATTGTATGGGTTCAATTCTAGGACTGGAAGAAACTGCATAGAACTGGGGATATTTAAATCAATAAAAACTTCATTATAAGAAGAAAGCATTGTATAGAGATTGTAGCATGTTAGCAGTTGTAGTTTTATAATAAGAATAAGAGGGGGAAATTGGACCCTGTACAAAAATAAGATACAGGACAGTTATAGATATAATTATTTGGCTTCACTTGAACAAAAAAAATCTGTCAGTCCAGCTTCAGTAGAGTGGAAATTTAGTCTTTTTTTAAGCTGCGCTTGACTAGGATCTGAGCACATTTTTGTTGTTGATCGTCAGCTCTTCTCCTGGATCTGTGTCCAGCAGTGAGCGTAATGCCGAGGAAAATACCACACACACAGCTACTGATGATCACGGGAGTGTTACGTCTCAGGGGAGACTTCTATTAGGCAGTGTTGATACAGGCCTTCCCAGGGCGCGGAGTCTAACGGACCCCCCGGTCTTCACCAAGAACCGCCGCAAGGCGGGATGGATGTAGCTGCCAGGGGGTTAGCCCCGTGACGTTATAGATGGAAAACCAGTAGATGGGAGAACCAGCGGACAGATGATGGTAAAGCTGGGCAGGATAATTAGCTGAAAATAACAGCAAAGAATCACGAGTCCTGACACGTCTCAGTGAGGTTCCGGGTCGGATACACTGAAGCTAACCACAGATAGGAGAGTCACAGGGTAGGATACCCAGAAGCTCAGCCAGGTAGATACACGTGAACAAGGACTGCAGAGATGAGTATGGGAATAGCCGGGTCGGATACACCGCATTACAGTCTGATCGGATACAGTGTAATACAGCCGGGTCGGATGCACTGTAATTCAACCGGGTTGGATACACCAGGGAGCGAGCAGCAGAATGGTCAAAAGGGAAGCCGGGTCGGATACACTGTAATTCAGCCGGTTCGGATACACAAGGGAGCGAGCAGCAGAATGGTCAACAAGCAGAGGTCATGCACAGGGAAATCAGCAGATTCAGCACAGGTACACAGATGGGAGCCAGATGCCAAGTAGTAACTCGTTGCTCTGACACAGACAGTGAGCCAGAGCGAGTCAGAAACAGGAAAGTAGTTTTCAAATTCCCCACCTCTGGAGTCACATGACCGCAGCCGGCTGCGATCAGGAACAGGAACGGGGAAAGGTAAGTTCCTAACAGGGAGGGCCCAGGCAGCACAAGAGCGAAAGCCTTTTCCAGAACCAAAAGGGGAAGGAAGCTCAGCTGAAAAAAATTGGACTGTCATGGTTGCCAGTACCAGACGTCTTCAAATTTGTATTCTCACTGGGGCACGGCCATCTTTACCTTCTGTATCTTGTCATTGTGTGTTATTTACTTGTATCAGGAGCCCCTCAATGCACAGCGCTCCATAATAGGTTGGTGATTATCTGAGTGTACAATAGTTTTAGCCGGGTGGGAACAGAATAACCTGCAGACAATCACATCATCAGGAAGATCTCAGCAGCGCAGAATATTTCAGGAGATGATCTTGTGGCCAATCTTGCCCCTCGAGCAGACATCTTCTGCTGACATCACATAGTGGGTGGGTCCAATTTGTACAACGCATACCACGGTTATTTATCGATGTGCTGATGTCACAGGGGGAGAGGAGCCGAAACTAACTATGGAACATAAGTTGCATTTCATGATTACTTAGTGCATTCTAGTGTTTATTATGTTACATGGAAGCAAGATGTAAACTAAATGTATAGATGTATTGAGCTGTCGTTTTGGCACCAAGCTGGGGTGACTGATTGTATTGACAGGGCAGTGACATAATGTATAGAGAGCCACTGATAAGATTGCATTGTCCTAAAAACATTTCAGGCTCTGCTGCCCCTAAACACGTCTCTCATGCCTAGTGCTAAATCAAGGCCTGTATTGACTAGTGCTTCCGAAAACTGAAAGCAATAGATATTTGTTGGACAACCAAGGATCATTTCTCACCCTTTTAATTGGCAGGCTGGAAACAGTTCTTGTCAGTGATTTCTAAGAATAGAAAACGGCATTGGTGCTTCGGATCTGAAGCCAATTCACAATTTACTGTGTCTTTACCTCCTGCTTCATCAGCCGCAAACAGAGGCAATTTCCGACCAGAGTTGCAGTATTTTATTACGAGTGTAAATAACGCGCGGTGAGTGCTGTTAAGTCGCAGAGGGTTATACTAATCGCTTCTTCTCTTTTATTCATCAAGGAGCATGTTGTATGCAAATGATATGGCTTCTTATGCTGGGTGATCCCGCTAACAGGGGCTTGGCTCCGAACACCTAAATGTATCATTATTATATTGTGTACCACACAGAACAACAACTGCTATAAACTATGCAATCTACTGAGATTGTAATTGGTTTTGCTGCTTATTTTTAATTTGCATTTTGGCTCTTGTCGTAATTATATCCCCCAGTTTTAATGCATACTGTATCTTTTCTAGAGTACTTACAGGGCTATTTTTAGCTCGTTTGCAATCACATTTTAAACAGACCATAGCAGTTGTCTTCATTCAGTGTGTACTGAAATAAAACAAGTTTTTTTTTTTATTAACTTCTTTGCCCCGTCTCCAATGCTTCAGAGACAATCATCTTTATTTTTACACTGCTAGAATGCTGATAGGTCTGTCTCCTGCTCAGTTATTGCGCATGGTTATGAATTGACACAGGGGAGGGCTGACAAACAGCATAGACCCTTCTGCTGACCAATTAACAAAACAATTAACAAAGCCCTTTATTACTGTCTACAGTACAGTACAGAGTCCATTACTTACCTTCCTGTGCTCCAACTGGAAACCAGTGTACAGTAAGTAAGAGAGAGTCCCCTTTTAGACGAGCGGAATTAAATAGTGACAGTGTTGCATTCGTGTTTACACTTGCCTGAAAGAGTTAAAGTTGGGAGGTGGGCTGGACAAAGATTGTGAGGGGAGGTTTGGATGGCTTGGTAGGTGTTGCGTTTCCTGGGAGGAGTCACTTGGCTTGCAGAATCCCACCCACCCACGCCAGTTTTATTAAGATTAGATTTTATATTGGGCATTAGTCGTTTTCAGTAGGTTTAGAATGTTGGTGGGGAGGAAGGCACTGCGATCAGCGGCTGATATAGACGGCCCTATCGTGATTGGTCGCAGGTATCTGTCCCCTTACAAGGCAATTCGGTTACTCTTGTCTCTTCCATGGGGAGGGGCCTCGCCCGGCTCAGTGAGGGAGGGGGAGTGAGTAGTAAGGTATGGTGCAGTTTACTCTGATGCCAGGTTAGGGCCGGCCAAGCAGTGGGGTTATGAGAGAAGTGGGTGGACTTAAGGCTATATTGCCATGTCCACGCTTGGTTAGGTATCGCTGGAGCTGATCTCCAGTGCCCTTTCTCCGCCACCAGGGTTAATTGGTTATAATAAAACAGTTTTTTAGTGCCACTTTACTCAAGTCTCCGTGTCTTTATTCTATATAAGTTGGTGATATGAATTAAGGTATTGTGTGGAACGAAGGGCATACACAGTGAACTATTTATGTCCGTCAACTAGTGCACTTATTGGCGGATAGCACTCTGGTTGCTTTTCTGCAGTGAGTTCTGATTGGCTCCTGGACTTCGCCGCTGGCAGTCATTGCACTATCAAACAACAATAGCGCAAGTTGCTAGATCTTTGTGCACCGATTGTGCATGATCATTCTTAGCAGAAGCACAAACAGTATGGGACACACCATTGCACAGTGTGATGTCCTTGTCTACATAACATTGACAGACAGAAAGTGTTCCTTTTTTCATGTCCCAAACGTACCTAACGCAACGCACAGTTTAACACCTCGCTTAATAGAATTCTACTGACAGCCAATGTGCACAATATTGTTTTAAAGAGGCAATTGGGAGCACTTAAAACAATGGAGATTATTAAGGAATCCGAGCACTATCTTCATGCACTTAACAAAATGTTTGCATTGAGAAGACACTCTCTTACCCTTTCTCCTACAGTGTTTTCACTCCCAACCCCACCTTTTAAAATAGTAAAATTATAGATGATTATATTTTCAAATGTTTTGCAGAGGATTAATAACGTCAACCAGGAAATCTCTGTCTCTCACCCTCTCTCTCTATCTCCCTGCAAAATATTCTTAAGTAGAAGAGAGCACATTTCTGTACTGGGGAAGAAATAACATCTGCTCGTCACTGTATCTATGTCGACACATCCAATCATCAGCTTATTTATGTACCTGGACAAAATATATTGGACTTTTAATTGGGGTTTCATTTAATTGCAAAAGATCAATTAAAAAGTGACATAATAAGGGTACAGAGTACTCCCAGTCAAGCCTAAGCAGAATTGCAAAATATGTGTCTAAACATATTTACAGATCCCAAAGCTTTGGAGTGACGCACTCAATTTTTTTCTAGGTGTAACGCTCCTTAATCTGAACACTGCTTTTGTGTTTTGAGCGGCGGGTGGGAGACTGAGGCGGCATCAGAGAGTTTAAAAATGGCCCCATCCCATCCTGGTTCGAACTTGCAGTTTGAAATCTGCGACTCATATTAGCGCTTTGTTATTCGCAGTTTGTGGTTAATGTTCACATTCGAATTACTTGCAACAAGCGCAATTTAATACATTTACCCGTAGGAGTCAAATTTGGAATGTTCCTAATGTTCTAAAATGTCCTCTCCTGACCTCTTAGTCAGTAGACATTTAAACAGAATGGGGGGAATTCAATTGACAGCGAGATATTTTTTAAGACCGCGTTAAGTCATTTTAACTCTGTCTTTCATAAATTTCAAGCGGGTTAACTGTACCCGCGATTCAATTCCATTTTTAACGTTCAGTTTTTTTCATGAAACGGTCCTCTTGCGCTCCAGTAGAAGGTCTATTGAAAGCTATTCAATTGCTTTTTAACGCGGCGCGTTAAACCGGCCAATATGCTGTTTTATCTCGCACCTCTTTGGGGTGTGCTAAAAATAAAAAACCTAAGAAAACTATTTGAAATCATGTAATAATGAAAACTATGTTTATTAGTAATGCCTAACATGTAAAAGTTGATTTTCTTGTGAAAAAATAATGAAAAAAAACCTCATAAAATAATAAAAAATAAAAAACACTAGTTAAATATATTTATGTATGTTTTTGGTACAAATATGTATGTACTAATGTATCTTGACATGGTATAGATGATTGTATAGTAAAAAATAGTTAAATTAAAAAAATATGCTAAAGAAAGTACTGTAATGTAGATATTATCAACTAGAATGGTTGTGTAATGCAATCTAATGTATGAAAATGTATGCCAATCCTTTTTTTGTGTTACACATGACCGCATTAAACACTCCCCTTCACTCCCCTAAAAACTCGCAAACACAATTTTTAACGTGCGGGGGAAGCGTTTCCTCTTTTTCAATTGAAATGCATGAGTTTTCACGCTGCGCTAAGTAAAAACAATCGCTATAGCAGTTAAAAACCCGCGTGTGATTTTTTTTTTTACATATGAAATTTTATTTTTTTGTTTCTGAACTAATCTAGACTTAAAATAAAAATCTGTAGGAAAACGGCCAGACTTGTTCCGTGCAGTCACAACGCGAATGAATCAATGGACACTTGTGCGGTCAACCAATCACATCACCTGGTGGGAGTGCGGGTAAAGATTTCTGATTGGCTCTCTGCCTATTGACACCTTGACAGGGCCATCTTAACAACATTATGGGCCCCCGGGCAAAGCAGTGCACCGGGGCCCCTAGATATAGATATAGATATATTGATGTATACAGATACAGATATAGATATAGATATATAGAGATAGAGATAGATAGATGTACTTGCTCAGTGACCCTTGAAGGTTTTTTTGCAGGTTTTTTTCTTTTGCAGGATTATTTATTCTCATTGAGAGCCGTGCCTATGGGGCCCCCTTGCCCGTGGGGCCCCGGGCAGCTGCCCATCGTGCCCAATGGAAAAGATGGCCCTGCACCTTGAGGTCAGTTAAGTTCATTAATTCACTCCACGGCTCAATGGGCAAGTCTCGTTGTTGTCTTCAGGATCACAAAATTGCGGGTTAGTCTATATGAGACCCACTTGTCTGAGCCCATTGAACAGTTGCCTAAATTCAAGTGCTGGAGCTGTTCCTGGGCACATACCATGAAATACAGGAACAGCGGACATCAGGCTTGAAAAGTAAAGTGTTTTGGGTGTTATCCATAAATTGCAGATATGTAACCTGCAAACATGTACTTGTTCATCAAAAGAAAAGATTTGTTCAGCCTCTGAATAAAAGATTATTCCCTGCCTGTGATTAATGTGATGCCATTATTTTAGAATAGTTTTCAATGATAATAATTCAAATCAGAACAGCGGCCTTAACTGTACTTTTGATTGAAATAACAGCAATTTCTTCCAAAAAATAATAATCTATTGAGCAATACAGAGGTCTATTTTTCTTGTACTCTGGTTCTGTTTTCTGATTAAACTTTGTTTTATTTGCTTGTAAACTTGGATTTGAACATGTTCTGAACATACGGCTCACCTCTGGCATAATTGTACGTGTGATGTGTGTGTATATATCTATAGAAATCTGCATTATGATTAGAGATGTTCACTGACCCCCGTGAACTGGTTTTGGTTTTGGATCTGGATTAGCTTCGTGTTTTGGTTTTGGTTTTGGCAAAACCGCCCTTGTGTGTTTTGGTTTTGGATTTTTTAGAAAAATTTCTAAAATATGTTAAAATCACATAACTTTAAAAATAAAATCTGCCAGCCAGCCCCTGGTCGGATGAGTCGAGAATTAGACCCACGTCTTTTGCAGGGTTATTCCCGGGTCCGACCCAGGTAGATGCGAGTCTGAATTCTATCACTCAGCAATATCCCGGGTTCATATCCCCGGGATAATGCCGGGTAGGTAATGTAGAAGTGGTATAATATGTTTAAACAATACATTTAATCAAAGGAAGAGTCACTTATTTGTAATAACATATCAACTGGTATTTTAATGTAACATAAACAACTATAGCAAACAAATCTGCAAATCTGATAATAACACAGGGAGGAGTTTGGGGGCCGCAGGTGAAGGTTCGGGGCCCCGCATGTGGCCCTTCAGAGACCGAGCTCAAAAGGGAGGATCAATACCTTCAAACAGTAAGTCTAATAGCAGATTGGAACTGTGATATTAATCACATATCATATAGGACCCTTTATACAAATTAAATGAGTCCATTTTTAATGGTTAGTTTATTAAGACAGTATTTATAATTGTTGAAAATGTTCTTGTCGTATGAATGGTTGGTATCATGTATGAAAGCATCTTATTTTTAATTATGTATTGAGGAATATTTATATTGTATTGATCATTTTTCAATACACGTAATTAATCATTTAATAACGCGTCATATGCTCGTTAGAGTAATTATGTACTGTTTTATAGATTTATGTTTACTAGATAGCTGTGATCATTGTTGACGTCTCTATACCTGACATTTTTTATTGGGCTAAATAATAAACATTAATCTTTTAAAAATGTCAAGTTGTTTGGGGTCTTGTCCTAGTTCAGGGGGAGGGGGGGGGGTCTCACCTCTCTCTGCATTTGGATTGGCAATAAAATTTCAGTTGCAATGGATCTATTTTTTGGCATTTCTAAAAAAATGTGTTGTTTGAAAACAATATTTAAAAAAAACCGAAAATATCACACTCTTATTTTTTGTTTTATCAGAGTAACCTTCACAAAGTAATTTGTGGACTCTAAATCACTAAGATTCAGGAAACCTTGAACTTTTCCAAATTGTTTGGCTCCTCTCTAGAATTAAATTATTATATTTAGTTTTTGCTGAACTAAAGCTGGTGAAGTTCTGGACCGGGGAACAAGTGGCGTCACCGTTTGGCGTTAATAGTGATGGTGTTTGCAGTGAGCAATTTAAATGAAGTTAATAACTGCGCACATGCTAATTAAAATATGCAATAAATACATTGCTTATTTAACTGTTAACATTTGCAAAAGAATTGGTCCTGATTGTAGTATTATTAAAGCATTAAATTAAGTAATAAATATAACTAGGATGACCAGGGCTGCCGCAAGTAGTTTTAGACATTGGTGCAGCATTTTTTATCAGTCCCCCTAGCCTTCATCAGTAGCCTATGGGGGGTCATCATGCAGACAACCTGCCTATATTTCATTAATTAATTAATTAATTAAGTCATTCATTCATTGTTTCATTGAGTGTTTCATTCATTCATTGTTTCATTCATTCTTTCATTCATTCATTTTTTCATTCATTCATTCATTCTTTCATTTATTCGTTAATTCATTAATTGTTTTATTCATTCATGTATTGTTTCATTCATTCATTCATTTTTGCATTCATTCATTGTTTCATTCATTCACTCATTGTTTCATTTATTCATTAATTCATTCATTGTTTCATTCATTCATTCATTCATTTATTTATTCATTCATTCGTTGTTTTATTCATTCACTCATTGTTTCATTTATTCATTAATTCATTTGTAGTTTCATTCATTCATTCATTCATTCATTGTTTCATTCATTCATTCATTCATTTATTCATTCATTCATTGTCTCATTCACTCATTGTTTCATTTATTCATTAATTCATTTGTTGTTTCATTCATTCATTCATTTATTCATTCAATCATTCATTCATTGTTTCATTCATTCATTCACTCATTGTTTCATTTATTCATTAATTCATTTGTTGTTTCATTCATTCATTGTTTCATTCATTCTTTCATTCATTCATTTTTTCATTCATTCATTCATTCTTTCATTTATTCATTAATTCATTAATTGTTTCATTCATTCATGTATTGTTTCATTCATTCATTCATTCATTTTTGCATTCATTCATTGTTTCATTCATTCACTCATTGTTTCATTTATTCATTAATTCATTCATTATTTCATTCATTCATTCATTTATTCATTCATTCATTCGTTGTTTTATTCATTCACTCATTGTTTCCTTTATTCATTAATTCATTTGTAGTTTCATTCATTCATTGTTTCATTCATTCATTCATTCATTTATTCATTCATTCATTGTCTCATTCATTCACTCATTGTTTCATTTATTCATTAATTCATTTGTTGTTTCATTCATTCATTCATTTGTTGTTTCATTCATTCATTCATTGTTTCATTCATTCATTCACTCATTGTTTCATTTATTCATTAATTCATTTGTTGTTTCATTCATTCATTGTTTCATTCATTCATTTATTCATTCATTCATTGTCTCATTCATTCACTCATTGTTTCATTTATTCATTCATTCATTGTCTCATTCATTCACTCATTGTTTCATTTATTCATTAATTAATTTGTTGTTTCATTCATTCATTCATTCATTTATTCATTCATTCATTGTTTAATTTATTCATTAATTCATTTGTTGTTTCATTCATTCATTAATTTATTCATTCATTCATTCATTCATTGTTTCATTCATTCACTCATTGTTTCATTTATTCATTAATTCATTTGTTGTTTCATTCATTCATTGTTTCCTTCATTCATTCATTCATTGTTTCATTCATTCACTCATTGTTTCATTTATTCATTAATTCATTTGTAGTTTCATTCATTCATTCATTCATTTATTCATTCATTCATTCATTCATTGTTTCATTCAGCCTGAGTAATAGCAAATCACTGAGCCCTGACCCTTCCATAAACTAACCAATCTCCTGTGACCAAACTAAACCTGGTCAGGTTTTTGACGTGCATTCATACCCGTCAGGTACCCTTCAAATAAACTTTGCTAATCCAGAATCCTTACACACGTTTGATCACAGGATAAAAACTGCGAAAGGGCTACAGACAAACCATTGGAAATAAATAAGAGAGCGAAATGTTATCTGTCATCTGTGTCAATTAAGTTTCAAAAGGAAAAATGTGTTCACAAACAAGGTCTCTGAAATACAAGACAGCTCCAGAGAACCAGAGAAGAAGTTCTGCAAATTACCAGTACACCGCAGTATGTTCACTAACAAGGTCCCGGAACTTTATTTTTAGAAGTTTCAGTAACTTTGAGGACTGATATATAACAAATCCTGGCTGCTGCTGCAAGGAATAAAATAGTTATGAATGTCTTGGCAAGTTCAGATGCAACAAAATAAGTCTTGTTATGGTTTAATGATGCAGAAATAAAATGCATTAGCACATACACCCTTTCTAAAACCAAAAAGTGGAAATAGGCTCACAAAGACTAATGAACTACAATCAAAGATAGGAAAAAAATATCCACTGCATTTTTTAAACAAATACTAAGGCGTCTATTTATAAATAAATGTTGTGATGAGATTGGTGTCTATCACTGCTTATCACAGCTAAAGAAGATCTCCTGTCTACATGAATGACTAATAAAAGATTGAGTGATAACTAAGCTGGTAGAGTCACCACTTTGGTGCACCTGCGCATGCGTGACCCGACTTGTTGGTTCGTGCATGAGCAATGGAACTAGAAGTCATCACGTAGGCTTTCAGTTCCAGTTTTAAATTAAAAAATATTTAATAAAGTTTTTGAAAAACAATTATGTTGCTAATATTCTGATTTGCAGGAACGCGTTATTTAAATAAAGCATTTTTACTAGGGGTGTGCACCGGCCACTTTTCGGGTTTTGGGTTTTGGGTTCTGATTGGTTTTGCCAAAACACCCCACTCAAGGTTTTGGTTCTGATTTAGGATTTTGGGTTCTGATTTTTTTTTAAAAAAGCATAAAAAGTGCTAAAATCCATATTTTTTTTTTTTCACTCCTACACTATTATTAACCTCAATAACATTAATTTCCACTCATTTCCAGTCTATTCTGAACACCTCACACCTCACAATATTGTTTTTAGGCCAAAAGGTTGCACCGAGGTAGCTGGATGACTAAGCTAAGCGACACAAGTGGGCGGCACAAACACGTGGCCCATCTAGGAGTGGCACTGCAGTGGCAGACAGGATGGCAGTTTCAAAAGCTAGGCCCCAAAGAGCACATAATGCCAAAAAAAGAGGTGCAAGATGGAATTGTCCTTGTGCCCTCCCACCCACCCTTATGTTGGTGAAATAGGACATGCACACTTTAACAATTTTTGACTGCAGGAACAGTGAACGTAGTTAAATATAGCTGTACTAATTTTTTTTGACTGCAGGAACAGTGAACGTAGTTATATATTGCAGTAGTATTTTTTTTATACTGCAGGAACAGTGAACGTAGTTAGATATTGCAGTAGAAATTGCTTTTTACTGCAGGAACAGTGAACGTAGTTAAATATTGCAGTACTAATATTTCTGGACTGCAGGAACAGTGAACGTAGTTAAATATTGCAGTACTAATATTTCTGGACTGCAGGAACAGTGAACGTAGTTAAATATAGCAGTACTAATTTTTTTTGACTGCAGGAACAGTGAACGTAGTTATATATTGCAGTAGTATTTTTTTTATACTGCAGGAACAGTGAACGTAGTTGCATATTGCAGTAGAAATTCCTTTTTACTGCAGGAACAGTGAACGTAGTTAAATATTGCAGTACTAATTTTTTTATAATTTTTTTATAATTTTTTTTATACCAATGGACTTAGCAGGACAGAGCACAGGACACAGCACCATTGGACTCAGCAGGACAGAGCACTGGACAAAGCACCACTGGACTGAGCAGGACACAGCACAGCACAGCACGAGAAAGAGCAGGACAGAGGACCACCTAACACAACCTCCCTCTTCCCTGATCAATGCCCGAGTGAAGATGGTGGCGGCAAGCGGGGAATTTATAGAATCTGAGTATCGCGAGATCCGACGGCGGGATTTGGACTCATAGCCTCGTTTTCAGTTTTTCTCAGCGCCAGAAATACCCGAACAGTGCTCAGATCGCCTTCGGATCCGCACTGTTCGGGTGGGCTCAGATTGCGATAATCCGAGTCCGCTCATCCCTGATTTTTACCAATGAATATCTCCTGCTATCGTCATTCTGAGATGACAATAGCAGGAGAAGGATTATGCTTTGCACAGGGAATCTTTTGGCAGAGAAACGAGGAGAATCTCTTTGCCAGCGGGGTTAAGTTTAATAAATAGAGACCTAAAGGAGAACTCCAGTGACCTTATTTTTTTTTACATCCCCTACAATTAGTAGAAAATCAGAGGGATCTAACAGTAATTCTGCCAATCCTGAGATACCAAAATACATAAACGCATTCTGGCATCAGAACTTAGAAGATTCTGAAAAAAAATCATCATCATCATTTATATAGCGCCACCAATTCAGCAGCGCTGTACAGAGATATATTAGTCCCTGCCCCAACAGAGCTTACAGTCTAAATTCCCTAATACACACACACGGAGACTAGAGCCAATTTGATAGCAGCCTATTAACCTACCAGTATGTTTTTGGAGTGTTGGAGGAAACCGGAGCACCCAGAGGAAACCCACGCAAACAAGGTGAGAACATACAAACTCCACACAGATAAGGTCATGGTCGGGAATTGAACTCATGACCCAGTGCTGTGAGGCAGAAGTGCTAACCACTGAGCCACCGAGCTGCGGTATAAATAGTAGAGATGTTCACTGACCCCGTGTTTTGGTTTTGGATCCCTATTTTTTTTCTAAAATCACATAATTTGGCTTTTTTTTGTTCCTACATTATTATTAACCTCAATAACATTAATTTCCAGTCATTTCCAGTCAAATTTTGTCAAGTGACAAAAACACTGCTACCCCTCCTGTTTCTGTGTGATCAATGGTACTGAGCAATGTCATTGGAGACTGGAGAGTGACAAGAACACTGCTACTCCTGTTTCTTTGTGAGAAATGGTATTGAGCAATGTCACTGGAGACTGGAGAGTGACAAGAACACTGCTACCCCTGTTTCTGTGTGAGCAATGGCACTGAGCAATGGCACTGGAGAATGGAGAGTGACAAGAACACTGCTACCCCTCCTGTTTCTGTGTGAGCAATGGCACTGAGCAATGTCACTGGAGACTGGTGAGTGACAAGAACACTGCTACCCCTGTTTCTGTGTGAGCAATGGCACTGAGCAATGTCACTGGAGACTGGTGAGTGACAAGAACACTGCTACCCCTGTTTCTGTGTGAGCAATGGCGCTGGTTCTCCTGGGGAGGGAGGTACTCATGGAATCCAAAACCCACGAGATCTGACAACGCAACAGTGGCATTTTTCCGCGAATCAGATCCCAGGATGCGCGAAAGTACCGAGCCGGCTCGCGAGCCTACTCAGATCCCGTAAGTTCGGGTGGATTCGGTTTTTAGAAAACCGAGCCCGAGCATCTCTAATAAACAGGCACAAGAGATATCTACTGTATACATAATTTGCATAGATTCTGATTACCGTCTGCTTATTTTTCCCAGAAAAAATATAAAATATCAGCCAAATTCCGCCACAAAACAAAATATCACTTTATTTGCTTCGCTGAACAATGACTTTGCAGAAAACACCTCTCCGACATGTCAGCACGGTGATTTTATTCGGCTTTGCTGTATATGATTTTTAGCAATTTATGCCTTTAGTAAGTACGTGGTGTAACAATTATCTCACGGAAGTTTTCGGCCTGTTCTAGGTGATTTAGCAATCAGTGTTTACTTGTCTGTGACACGGACGTTTGTATTTTCGTGTTTCTATTCCAATTGTGTGTATGGAAAGTTTTAACCTGGAGGTCATTGTTACCATCAACTGGAGACAAACACCAAGGACATAAATATGTCACTGAAAACACATTTCACAGAACCTCTTCTCTAAGTTAATGAGAGGTTTCAGGTCTTATTTAGCCTCACATTAACCTTGTGCTTTTAAAGCCTTTTAAAAGGACACTGTTATTAAAATTGTGGAAAAATCAAATTTATGCTTCAACATTGATTTAAAGAACAAGTAAAGGTGCTATTGGTATTAAGGCTGCACTTCACATACGTAGCCGGAATTCTAAGTTCGTCATTTAAAATGACTGTGGTCGGGATGTGTGACAGAGACCAATCATAGGCCGTAATGTCTGTCTCACATCTTCACACAGCTGCGGGTTTCTGCTACGACTGAGAGACAACCCTCGAATACCCGGGAAAAACACGGATTAGTCCCTGGGCCTCCAAATAGGACAAGGTCTTTCCTAAGAGCTAATGTAGATTAAATATATGTAAAAGGTTTTATTCTGCTCATGTTATGCCTAAAAATAATTTTGAGCTTTATATTAACTTAAATAAGTCCACCATGCTCTCTGTCACTCCTCTGCAGCTGGTGGGAGGAGCCGCTCTAACACGGCAGACAAGTAATGACTGAGAGCTCTGACAGTCTTGCTTTTCAGAAATCCACGCAACGGATTGGTTGATTCATAGACAGGAGCAGGGCCAGTGATGTCACCGTAATTTAAATGCAGGCTGAATAAGCTTTATGACCTTTATCAGATCCCATCAGGACTCTGCCCTAAAGAAATGGTTGTCACTCACAGGGCAGTTACAGAAATTAGATTACACTCCACTCCACTCTACACTCTATAACACACTCTACACTACACTACACTCTACACAACATACAATGCTCCACTCTACACTCCACTCTAAACTATACTCTACACTACACTCAACATTACATTACACTCTACACTACACTCTATAACACAGTCTACACTACACTACACTCTACACTACATACAATGCTCCACTCTACACTCCACTCTAAACTATACTCTACACTACACTCAACATTACATTACACTCTACACTACACTCAATGCTCCACTCTACACTACACTACAATCTACAGTCCACTCTACAGTACAATACACTCAATATTACACTACAATCTACACTACACTCAATGCTACACTCCACTCTACACTCAAAATTACCTTACACTCTAAACTACACTCTACACTACATTCTACACTCCACTCTACACTACATTCTACACTCCACTCAACACTCCACTCTACACTACCCTCCACTCTACACTACTGTCACGAGCCGCGGCGGTACTCACAGCCGCCGCGGCTCGCTTCCTGTAGGTCCCAACGTCCCGGCCGTCACCATGACGACCGGGACGTCATTTCCTTCCAACTCCCGACCGTTGCCAAGGCAACGGTCGGACGCCTCCTCAGCGCCGTGTCCTGGCAGCCAGGCGCGCATGCGCTCTAGGGACAATCAGGCAGATTTAGCCTGTGGCTGAATTAGCAGGCATTAGCCTGCAGGTGTGGATTTCAGTGCTAAGCCCTGATTGGTCTTGCTAGGTGCTGGCAATTAGCCTACAAGTGTGGCCTTGTCTAGGGGCAGGTTCTGATTGGTTATGGGTTGTATTTAAGGCAATGAGGTCTGCTGCCTCATTGCCGGTTATAGCTTCTGTGCTCCAGTCTGCTGACCTGCTTGCTCCAGTTCCTGTTCCTGTATCTACGTTTTGACTTCCCGTGTATGACCCTTGGCTTCGTATTTGACTTCGCTTGTGTTTCCTGTGACCCTGATCCTTGGCTCGTTTACCCGTTCTGCTACTTTGCCTGTGACCTTTGACCTCAGCTTGCTCATCGTTTCTGTTACCTGCTGCCTACCTTTTGACCTCTGCGTGGACCTGACTCTTCTTGCCTGGGTTCTCCCCAGCCGGTACACACTTCACGACCCTCTGTCAGTCTGCAGCCCAGTCTGTCCCCACCATCAGGGGCTCCAGTGAACACCTGACTGGCAGAGTAGACTCCGGGTTGTGTTGTGCCGGCTGGAGGGGTTCCTAACATTATAACCGGCCCACTCACGGAGACAAGATTAGGATGGATACAAGTGGATCCACACCGTCTCCAGCACAAACTCTAGCAGGCCACATTGAGTCCTTGTATCAGATGATGCAGGGATTGGCTGAGCGTATGTCTGTTCAAGAAGAAGCCACAAAAGCTTCACAACCGACTCCAGGTCCCATCTGTGAACCCAAAATGAACTTACCAGATCGGTTCTCCGGAAATAGAACCCTGTTTCGGAACTTCAGGGAGAGCTGCAAGCTCTATTTTCGGATGAGACCTCGCTCCTCCGGTTCAGAGCAGCAAAGAGTTGGGATTATTATTTCCCTTCTACAGGGTGACCCCCAGTCCTGGGCGTTTTCTTTGCCGCAGACCAGTCCGGCCATGCAGTCCGTAGACTCCTTCTTCGAGGCACTGGGTCTACTGTATGATGACCCGGATCGAGTGGCCTCCGCGGAAGCTCATCTACGGTCCTTGAAACAAGGCCGACGGTCGGCAGAAGAATACTGCGCTGAATTCCGTAGATGGTCACCTGATAGTGGATGGAACGACCCTGCCTTACGGAGTCAGTTCCGTCTCGGCCTATCTGAACAGATTAAAGATTCTTTGGTGCAATACCCGTCTCCTAGTTCTCTGGAGGATCTGATGCACCTCTCCATTAAAATTGACAGGAGATATAAGGAGCGGAAAACTGAAAAGGAAGCATCATCACCTCCATTCACCTTCGTTCCTGTTTCCCAGGATGGTGAGGAGCCTATGCAATTAGGAGCATATCGTCTCTCTTCGGAAGAGAGAGACAGGAGACGTTCGCAAGGTCTATGTCTATACTGTGGCATAAAAGGCCACTTCTCCCGTTCTTGCCCAAATAAGTCGGGAAAAGACCATGCCTAGGGAATGAGGGGAAAGTTCACCTAGGTCTGCAAATTATCTCCCCGAAAAATGCTGTATTAATCCCTGCACAGCTCACCTTCCGGGCTCGCTCTGTGGACCTGTCGGCCTTCATTGATAGCGGAGCTGCAGGCAACTTCCTTGATATTGGGTTTGCCCGCTCTGCCGGAATTCCGATGGTAAAACTCAACTCTGCCATTACTGTCTGTGGCTTAGACGGAGGTCCGTTGCCTGGTGGCAAGATTTCCTGGGAGACCCCGCCACTACAGTTGAAGATCGGAGCTCTCCATTCTGAGTCAATCACCTTCTTCCTGATCGATTGTTCGTCGGTTCCTATGATCTTGGGCCACCCATGGCTTTCCTGTCATAACCCTGTCATAGACTGGGTAAAAGGAGAGATTGTCAAGTGGAGTACTTATTGTACACAGTCTTGTTTGTCACTGTCTCTGCGTATGATTCAGCCTATTCCGGAGCGGCTTCCCTCACAGTATCATGAATTCTGGGACGTGTTCTCCAAGAAGGCTGCTGATACCTTACCGCCACATCGTGACTTTGACTGTGCCATCGAACTTATTCCTGGTTCCAAGTTACCTAAGGGGCGTTTGTATTCCCTTTCTGCTCCAGAAACAAAATCCATGCAGGAGTATATCGATGAAAACCTGGAGAGAGGCTTCATCAGGCCATCTAAGTCTCCCGTAGGAGCGGGATGCTTCTTTGTATCAAAAAAAGACGGAGGGTTAAGACCTTGTATTGACTACCGGGGATTGAATCATATCACAGTCAAGAACACCTATCCCCTTCCGCTCATCTCGGTTTTGTTTGATCAGCTAAGAGGGGCCACTGTCTTCACTAAAATCGACCTTCGCGGAGCATATAATCTCATCCGTATCAAAGAAGGAGATGAGTGGAAGACGGCATTCAATTCGCACTCTGGCCACTACGAGTATCTGGTCATGCCGTTTGGCCTTAGTAATGCACCTGCAGTGTTCCAGGACTTGATCAATGAAGTTCTTCGGGAATTCCTTGGTTGTTTCGTGGTCGTCTATTTAGATGATATCCTCATCTATTCCAGATCTTTGCCCGCCCATCAGACTCACGTCAAACAAGTTCTACAGAAATTACGAGAGAACCACCTGTACGCTAAGCTGGAAAAGTGTGAGTTCGAGGTACAGAGAGTATCCTTTTTAGGCTATGTAATCTCTTCTGAGGGATTCTCCATGGATCCAGCTAAGGTCCAGGCTATTCTGGATTGGGTGCAACCCAACAATCTTAAGGCGGTGCAGAGGTTCCTGGGCTTCTCCAATTATTATAGGAGATTCATTCACAACTTTGCCGACATTGTGGCTCCCATTGTCGCTCTGACCCGTAAAGGAATGGATCCAACTAATTGGTCGTCCCAAGCAGTAGCCTCATTCGAAAGCCTGAAAAGGGCCTTTGTCTCCACTCAGGTCCTCAGACATCCGGATCCAGCTAGGACATTTATTCTTGAGGTCGACGCCTCTGACATCGGTGCCGGTGCCATCCTATCGCAGAAGGATCCTCATACTAATCGTCTGCACCCATGTGCTTATTTCTCCCGTCAGTTCTCTTCAGCGGAGGCCAACTATGATGTCGGTAATAGAGAACTATTGGCAATCAAATGGGCCTTCGAGGAGTGGCGGCATTGGTTGGAGGGTGCTTCACATCAGATCTCTGTCATTACCGATCACAAGAATTTACAATATATACAGTCAGCCAAACGTTTAAATCCCAGACAGGCCCGGTGGGCGTTATTCTTTACCCGGTTTAACTTCCTGATCACCTACCGACCAGGCTCCAAAAATGTCCGGGCAGATGCCCTTTCCAGAAGTTTCTCGGCACACCACATTCCAGTCACTATCCCAGAGCCGATTATTCCCCCTTCTGTAATCCATGCCGGGTTGACCCAAGATCTGAGTATCACACTTCAGAGATTCCAGAAATTAGCCCCTGATACTACTCCGGAGCGACGTCTCTTTGTTCCAGTCCATCTAAGGAAGGCGGTTATTGCAGAGGCGCATAACAGTAGGGTTGCAGGGCATCCTGGAATTTTCAAGACGTTAGAAATCCTTTCCCGTACAGTCTGGTGGCCATCTATGTCTGCTGACGTCAGGAGTCATATCCTCTCATGTGAGGTTTGTGCCAGAAACAAAGTTCCTAGGATCCGCCCAATAGGCCAGTTAGTTCCTTTGGCACCACCTGCAAAACCATGGACCCACTTGTCCATGGACTTTATAGTGGATCTACCACCTTCTGCAGGACACAATACCATTTGGGTCGTGGTAGACCGGTTCAGTAAGATGTCCCATTTCGTTCCCTTACCCAGACTGCCTACAGCTCGGGATTTGGCCGTCTTATTCATTCAACATATTTTCCGGCTCCATGGACTCCCTACTGACATAGTTTCCGATCGGGGTTCCCAGTTCATAGCGCAATTCTGGAGATCTTTCTGTACCCTCCTCGGAATCAAGGTTAGTTTATCATCCGCATATCACCCTCAGTCCAATGGGCAGACCGAAAGAGTTAACCAGTCCTTGGAAAAATTTTTGCGATGCTACACGTCAGAGTTCCATGATAATTGGTCTTCCTTGTTACCCTGGGCAGAATTCGCCTGTAACAATTCCTGTCATTCATCTACTAAAACTTCTCCGTTTTTCTGCAATTATGGTTTTCACCCCAGATCTAACTCCCTGTATTCACTTAACCCAGTTGGTGTCCAGGAGATCCGTTCCACTGCAAGAGATCTCAGAGTTATCTGGAGGAAAGTACAGGCATCTCTGAAACAGGCTTCAGTTGTCGCAAAAAAAATTTCGGATCGCCACCGTACCATCTGCTCCTTCAAGGTGGGCCAGAGAGTGTGGCTGTCTACAAAAAACATTAAACTCAGACAGCCTTGCAAAAAGTTAGGTCCCAAGTTCATCGGCCCGTTCCTTATCATCAAGCAGGTTAATTCTGTTGCATTTAGGTTAAGAATTCCGGGCTCATTGAGAATTCCCAACACATTTCACTGTTCTCTGTTGAAGCCGGTATTATATCCTACTCAAATCCAGTCTTCAAATTTGCCTGAGAGAAAATCAAACAGATCACCAAGATACGTTGTTCAGAAGATCTTGGATTCCAAAAAAGTGCAAGGTCAGGTGCACTTCCTAGTGCAGTGGAGGAATCGTGGGTTAGAAGAACGGTCTTGGATCCCACGGAGACAACTCGATGCTCCTAAACAGTTGAAGGAGTTCTTTAAAAAATTTCCAAGGAAACCGGGATGTCGGGGTTCCTTAACCCCTCCTCAAGGGGGGGGTACTGTCACGAGCCGCGGCGGTACTCACAGCCGCCGCGGCTCGCTTCCTGTAGGTCCCAACGTCCCGGCCGTCACCATGACGACCGGGACGTCATTTCCTTCCAACTCCCGACCGTTGCCAAGGCAACGGTCGGACGCCTCCTCAGCGCCGTGTCCTGGCAGCCAGGCGCGCATGCGCTCTAGGGACAATCAGGCAGATTTAGCCTGTGGCTGAATTAGCAGGCATTAGCCTGCAGGTGTGGATTTCAGTGCTAAGCCCTGATTGGTCTTGCTAGGTGCTGGCAATTAGCCTACAAGTGTGGCCTTGTCTAGGGGCAGGTTCTGATTGGTTATGGGTTGTATTTAAGGCAATGAGGTCTGCTGCCTCATTGCCGGTTATAGCTTCTGTGCTCCAGTCTGCTGACCTGCTTGCTCCAGTTCCTGTTCCTGTATCTACGTTTTGACTTCCCGTGTATGACCCTTGGCTTCGTATTTGACTTCGCTTGTGTTTCCTGTGACCCTGATCCTTGGCTCGTTTACCCGTTCTGCTACTTTGCCTGTGACCTTTGACCTCAGCTTGCTCATCGTTTCTGTTACCTGCTGCCTACCTTTTGACCTCTGCGTGGACCTGACTCTTCTTGCCTGGGTTCTCCCCAGCCGGTACACACTTCACGACCCTCTGTCAGTCTGCAGCCCAGTCTGTCCCCACCATCAGGGGCTCCAGTGAACACCTGACTGGCAGAGTAGACTCCGGGTTGTGTTGTGCCGGCTGGAGGGGTTCCTAACAACTACATTGTACACTACACTCAACACTCCACTCTACACTGCACTACACTCTACACTGCACTCTATACTACACCATACACTATAGGACAGCAGTCATTATTCTTCCCTAGCCCATTAGTTTGTCTCGTGCTGCATAATATTTGATGGTTGTATTTTCATTAGCTGACATTGCTGTCTCTAGCCTTTTAATGCAGATGTCTTGTGTCAATAGTGCACAGGGCCGGATTAAAAGAATGGAGGCCCCTGGGCTAAGGGGGCCTCCATTTCCCCGTGAGGGTCCCCCCCCCCCCGTGATCCGAGCTGCCCGCACCCCCCCACCCGGCACTTACCTCCTTCTCCAGCGCGCTGTACGCTCTTTACTGAGGAGATCTCGTGAGAGTGAGACTCACGAGATCTCCTCAGTAAGGAGACTACAGCGCGCCGGAGAAGGACCGCAGTGAAAGTGCTAAGCAGCACTGATCGCGCCGGGGGCGCCCCCGCCCTCAGCCGATTAATACTGCTGCTGAGCACTTTCAAGGGACCCCTGGATGCCCGAGGCCCCTGGGCTGTAGCCCAGTTAGCGCTATGGTTAATCCGGCCCTGATAGTGCAAGAAATATTTCAAGGCGACACCTGATTGTCATGTGAGGGTTTTATACAGAATCAGTGAACCTGCAGCTACGGTTCTTCATTATAAAGTAATAAATTGACAATGCAGAAAACAAAGACAGGATTTCCTGTCTCCCCCTTTCGTTTGTATTTCACTTCTCCCTCTCTGCTCCCCTCCCTCTATGGGGCTCATCTACAAAGTACAGCGAGGTCTTCCTCCATGGACGCAGGTGTAAAGCGGAGTAATTTCATGTGTTGCCGCGTCTGACGCATCACAAGATGCTCTTAGCTCTGCATCAGTGTTTGCACTTGTTTTACACCAGGAGTAACACAGAGATGAGACCTGACAGTGTTAGAGGTCAATGCTAAAGTCACATTACCCAAGTTGTACACAATATAATAATGTAATGAAGGGTCATATACATAATATAGTGTCTGGACAGTCTTAATAATAATAGCGATTTACCAGGTAAAATACCATTAAATACAGACACAAATGCAAAAGGAAAATATAAATTAATTTCAATTAAAGACAAACATATGCAAATGTCAATTAAGTCATGTGCATAGATGAATACGACTTCATTTAATATACTAATGCCTTATTTATGATCACTGGTAGGGGCCAAGATGGAGCCAGCCAATCATCACCAACATCATCATCACCATCATCATCATCATCACCATCATCATCACTATCATAATCAGCACCATCACCAACATCATCGCTATCATCACCAACATCATCAGCACCATCATCATCACCTTTATCATCGCTATCATCATCACCATCATCATTGCTATCACCATCATCATCACCAACATCATCACTGTTATCATCATCACCATCATCACCATCACCACCATCCTCATCATCACCATCAGCATAATCATCCTCATCATCATCATCATCATCACCATCATCACCATCACCATCATCATCACCATCATCACTATCATCATTAGAACCTTCACCACTATTATCATCACCATCCTCACCATCCTCATCATCACCATCACCATAATCATCCTCTTCATCATCATCATCATCACCATCACCATCACCATCATCCTCACCGTCCTCATCATCATCATCATCATCATCATCCTGATCATCATCACCATCCTCATCATCATCACCATCCTCATCATCATCACCATCCTCATCACTATCATCATCATCATCATCCTGATCATCATCACCATCCTCATCATCATCATCACCATCCTCATCATCATCACTATCATCATCATCATCATCACCATCCTCATCATCATCACTATCATCATCATCATCATCATCATCCTGATCATAATCACCATCCTCATCATCATCACCATCATCATCACCATCCTCATCATCATCACCATCATCATCACCATCCTCATCATCATCATCACCATCCTCATCATCATCACTATCATCATCATCATCATCCTGATCATCATCACCAACATCATCATCACCATCATCATCATCACCATCATCATCACTATCATAATCAGCACCATCACCAACATCATCAGCACCATCATCATCACCTTCATCATCGCTATCATCATCACCATCATCACTGCTATCATCATCATCACTATCATCATCGCTATCATCATCACCATCATCACTATCATCACTGTTATCATCACCAACATCATCATCACCATCATCATCACTATCATAATCAGCACCATCATCATCACCTTCATCATCGCTATCATCACCACCACCATCATTGCTATCACCATCATCATCACCATCATCACTGTTATCATCACCAACATCACTGTTATCATCACCAACATCATCATCACCATCATCACCATCATCATAATCATCATCATAATCATCATCATCATCATCACCATCACCATCACCATCACCCTCATCCTCACCGTCCTCATTATCATTATCACCATCATCATCAGCATCCTCAACATTATCATCAACACCATCCTCATCATAATCATCACCATCATCATCACCATCCTCATCATCATCATTACCATCACCATCACCCTCATCCTCACCATCCTCATCACCATCATCACCATCACCACCATCCTCATCATCACCATCACCATAATCACCATCATCACCATCACCCTCATCCTCACCATCCTCATCATCACTATCACCATCATCATCATCACTATCATCATCACCATCACCATAATCATCCTCATCACCCTCACCCTCATCCTCACCATCCTCATCATCACCATCACCATAATCATCCTCATCATCATCACCATCACCATAATCATCCTCATCACCATCACCATCACCCTCATCCTCACCATCCTCATCATCACCATCACCATAATCATCCTCATCATCATCACCATCACCCTCATCCTCACCATCCTCATTATCATTATCACCATCATCATCACCATCCTCAACATTATCATCAACACCATCCTCATCATAATCATCACCATCATCATCACCATCCTCATCGTCATCATCATCATCATCATCATCATCACTATCATCATCATCATCATCCTGATCATCAGTGTATATTTTACACCAGGGGTCGAGAACCTGCAAGAGATAAACCTCCTGACAGGTCTATGTGTGTCTATCCAGGTCTATGTAGATTGCATTTACGTGAAACACTATTGCTTATTATTTCCTGTTTATTTTCAGTAGAATTATATATTTTCCTATAGTTTATATGCAAAAAATAATTAACACCAACTTTACATTACTTGCTAAGAAAGATCAGTATTTTGAAGGTATTAACTCCAAGTACTGGATTTACGTTGCTGCAGTGAAGACTTAACCAGTTATTTTCATTTAATTTCCATCACAAGCTACAAAACTATTTGACCAAAAAGTAGTACAATACTATCTGCGATTGCACGGTCATCCCTTGGGCCTGATTGGCTGGGTCCGCACCCCATCTCAGATTGCTCCCTGCTCCCATACACTGGTGTTTATTAGTAAAAGGTTTACGGCTGTGGTGCTGATAAGATATTAAATCACCGCTTCCATTCCTGTCCTTGAATAAATATAAGCAGCTATACATCACATTACAGGTTTCTTTTCAAGCACTATAGAATGAGATGAAAATGTTTTTTTACATCACGTCCCTGTGTTATGACAGCATGCAGATAGATATCTATAGAGAGGAAAGTGCCTGTGTATACATTAAAAATATGTACAGCAATTTATTGCGTACAGTTCAAGTGAGTGTAAGTGGCAAATCTGCATAAGTTCCTTGTAGAGTGGCTAGTTGAGTCGCTCAGGGTAAACATGCGCAGTTCTATTAGATGGCTACACAAGTCATGCTATAATGACAGAATTAAACTTTAAGCAGAGTCACGATTATGCATCCAGGAGTCCCAATAGTCTGATATCACCTTCTCCGATACAGCATAAGTCTCAAACATCACATGACCTCATAATAAGATCTTACACGCTAATGCCACATGCATACCTGCCTACTTTGGGCAAGTTCTTTCCGGGAGAGGAGCGTGACTGGAGGGCGGGAGGGGGCGGTGTGTGGCAAGACGCATCATTTTGCACCCCGCCCCCGCGACGTAAATGAATAAATTATGAATAAATAATAAATTCTGTTGTGGGGGGCGGGGCAAAAATGACGCGCTTCACCGCAAACCACGTCATTTTGTGACGGCAGTAGCGGGATGCGGGAGATTTGCCAGCTCTCCCGGGAGTGCGTGAGACCTACCCGAATTTCGGGAGTCTCCCTGACATTTCGGGAGAGTTGGCAAGTATGCACATGGTGGAGTTTTTTTTTTTTATTTCTTTTGGCGTTCCTTTGTTTCATCCACAGGTAAATATTTGAAACAGTCACTGCACCAGCTATCTGTAAAGGATCTGATGTGCATACTTGTCTATTAGATATATGGTATGCTTACCCTCTATTTGTTTGTTTTAGAATTGTATTGCTTTCTTTGTAGTCTATATGATTAGTGGGGGTTAAATCAAGAAAGTGATCACATGGCTTTGTGACCCTATTTATCTATCAGTCACAGGCAAGGGTAAGGCTGTGCTAGCTAGTGAGGATTTCTTCTAAGTGAGGATTTTTTACAAGTGTATTAAAAATTTAGAGAGCATAACAGGAGTTACACAAGAGTTGAACAAGAGGAGAACAAAAGGAGAATATTCTACCTGGAAACAATGATACATGAGGACAACATTCAACAATCATCTGTGAGCTGTGATTTCCTCCACCAGCTGCATTGTGCGCTGCCTGCACAGACCCTGATGATCTGTTTCTCAACCTTAATTCTTGCATCTGCTGTTTGATTATGACTTGTTGGTTTTAGTTATGCTGTTGCTTGTATTCCCACCTTCACAACACACTTGTTGCTTCACTCTCCCAGAATCTTTATCTGGCTCCCCTGCTCCCCCTTGCACACTGTTCATACACAGCTACCTCAGGGCACCTTCCACTGTGGTTAATATTTTATGATCTCTCTCCTCTCCTGCCTTATGTCAATGTCTTGTCTAACTGGTTCTTACTCACTTATCCCTTGTCTCTACTGTCATAACTACTTCCCATTCCCTCGTTCATCCTTTTTCAGCTTTTCTTCCTCTTCACTCTCCTACTACTTCTACAGTCTCTCACTTTACTCACCTGTCCTGTTCTCTTTTCCTCACCTTACCTGTGACCTGTCACAGTTCTTACCTTCTGCCATACTCCCATCTGTCTTTTCCACACAATTTTTTCTCTGTCCTATTTCATGACTCTGATGGCCTCAATTACTACATCTCCTGTACCTTACTGCTCTCCATTCAACACTTCCACCCATTCCCCCTCATGGCTCCCCACATCACTACTCCATACTAAAGACCCAAGCCTATCCCCTCTATCCTGTCGCCCCCCCTCCCCCACATATCACCCTGCCCCCCCCAACATCCAATCCCGCCAACCTTATTCCCATCCTTCCTCTCACTCACCTTCCCCCATCCTCTGCACTCTGGAATGCAAGATCTGTGTGCAACAAACTCACTCCCATTCATGACCTCTTCCTCTTCCGATCCTTTGGTCTCCTGGCCCTTAAAGAAATGTGGATCTCGCCTTCCTATACTGCTCCCCCTACTGCACTCTCCCACTAGGGGCTCTCCTTCTCCCAATCGCCTCGTCCTGGGGGCCACCAAGGAGGTGGTGTAGGTGTCCTACTGTCTCCTGGCCACACCTTCAGCTTTATTCCCTCTGAACCCCCCCCCCCCTCTTTCTCCTCCTTTGAATTTCACTCCATCCGTCTCTTCTCCCCTCTCCACCTTTGTGTTGTTGTCATCTATTGTCTCCCTGGCCCATCCTCTGAATTTCTTGGTAACTTTGCTGCCTGGCTTTCCCATTTCCTCTCTTCTGATGTTCCCACTATTATTGGGGATGGTAACATCCCTACCGATTCTTCTATTACTTCTGCTGCCTCTAAACTCGTAACTCTCTCTTCCTCCTACAGCTTCTCCCAATGGACTACTTCTGCCACCCACTGTGATGGTCACTTCCTGGACCTAGTGTTCTCCCATCTCTGTGACATCTCCATCTTCTGCAACTCTGTCTTCCCCCTCTCTGACCACAATCTCCTGACCTTTACCCTCTCTTTACCCCTTGCCCCATCAAGCTGCATTCATTGAAACTGGCAGATGGCAAATTGCAGTGCCAGTTTTGTGCCCTGGGTAATGGTTTGCAAAGTCACACAAAAAAACGCACAAAAGGGTGCTCACCTTTCTTGATTCGGCTCTCATGGGCAATATTGGTCCAACCCCATGTATCTTAAATATGATGCCTGTGTGCCTTTACAATCGATAGCTACAGAGCGGCCACTAAGTTGCTGCAAAACGATGCTGAGATACATATCTTATGATATGTCCGACTGTAAATATATATATAAATATATATATATATATTTTAATACAGATGCATCCAGAGCACAGATCGTTAGACCATTATCATCATCATCATCTAAACTTGCAGCTGGCCTATGGGGACGGACATTGACACACCTTCTAGGTAAGTTAGTCAAAATGGTGTGGGTCGCAAAGGGTTAAACATACTTGCCAACTCTCCCGGAATGTCCGGGAGACTCCTGAAATTCGGGTCGGACTCCCGGGAGAGCAGGCAAGTCTCCCGCAACCCGCAACAGCCTTGCGTCATTTTGGCCCCAAAAACGGCATTTCCGTCGCAGGGGCGGGGCAAAAATTATGTGTTTGGCCACGCCCCGCCCACTCTCGCCCTCCAGTCACGACCCTCTCCCGCACAGAACTTGCCAAAAGTAGGCAAATATGGGGTTAAATCAGGAACCAGCAGCTTTTACATTTGTTCACTTTGAAAACTAGCGCTTAGATGTCAATCTCATGCAGTTTGCTCTAAACCGCATGTAATTTGCGGTAGACTGCATGTTGCTAGCGTGTTTTAAAATCACCACATATGGGATGAGATTTTACTTAAACCATAGATAAATAAAAATTCTGCAGTTTGTGTTTGAGAATTGCATCCGATTGATGGAATTTTTGAAATCTAATAAAAAATATTCTTTGATACGTGCGCCTGAGAGTGTATTAAGTACCAACCATCCCTATCTGTAAGCATTCATCATCATCACCATCTATTTATACAGCGCCACTGATTCTGCAGCGCTGTAGAGAGAACTCACTCACATCAGTCCCTGCCCCATTGGAGCTTACAGTCTAAATTCCCTAACATACACACACACAGACCGAGACACACACACATATATATATAGAGAGAGATTGGGGTCAATTTTGATAGCAGACAATTAACCGACTAGTATGTTTTTGGAGTGTGGGAGGAAACCGGAGCACCCAGAGGAACTAAATAGCTGAAATAAAAAAAAATTCTACTCTGTTTAAATCTGATATCAGAATGATGATGTAAAGAAAATGTATATTCACACTACTCACTTCAAACCCAATAACAATGAGTTTGTAATCAGCACAGACGGCCGACTATAGAGGACTCGTGACGGTTGACCCACCATATGTAACAGGAGCTTCAAAACAGGCAAATATACTGTAGCGAAGTACAATTTACCTTTATTGTTATAAATACTGGGGTTTCATCTTGGGAAGGAAAAAATATCTAACTTAAAAAAGATACCATGTCAGATTTTCTACTGGTAGCACCCAAAACTTGCAGAGTAATGGTTACCCATTTCTCGTTAGTTATGTGTTATAATCAATATGGTAAAATTTTAGATCCTCTAAACATCAGCAATTTGGAGCAGATTAATTACTTTATAGAGGACTTCAGTGAAAAGAAATCAGAACAAAGGGCCTGATTCATTAAGGATCTTAACTTGAGAAACTTCTTATTTCAGTCTCCTGGACAGAATCATGTTACAATGCAAGGGGTGCAAATTAGGATTTTGTTTTGCACATAAGTTAAATACTTTTTTCATGTAGCACACAGATACTTGATAGCTTATTTGCACACTGAAATTTAAGGTTGATATTTGTGTGCTACATGAAAAAACAGTCAGTATTTAACTAATGTGCAAAACAGAACACTCATTTGCACCCCTTGCATTGTAACATGGTTTTGTCCAGGAGACCGAAATAAGAAGTTTGTCAAGTTAAGATCCTTAATGAATCAGGCCCAAAATTTTCTCTTAAAAGGTTGTTATTAAACAAAACTGTTTCTATGTTTTTAAATAACACCTTCTATTATTAAAAATAAATTAAAAAATAACACATAAAACAAATTTACATTATTAATCACCTTTTATATGTTCATAATGAGTTTTGAACTGACTTTTTTTGATTGCACCAGTAATAAAAGATTACATTTATCTGTGAAGTACTGGAAAATAATCTCAATTACAGATTAATAATCACCCATTTCTCGCTGCTTATTCGATTTAGTATATAACTTTTTCCTTTAAAGCAAGTAGTTTTTTTTATTATACTTCTTCTGCAAAAGTCTTGTTTCCTACATATTAATTTGTTTGTGTTTATCACTTAGAGGTAGGTGTTTTTTTTTATATCTAAAGGAATTAAAGTCGCTATAGAAACTATAGAACCAATACTCCTTTATTTACTAATGAATGACCAGTTCTTTTTGCAATAGAAAACACAGCATATTTTTAACAGAGGATGCAAACATCATTAAAATAGAGGCTTAATTCTTAAGCAAATGTGAAACATTTCACAATACCGTACAAATTGCACACTCTTTCCAATGAAAAGGGCGTTATAATATCCCTGGGGATGATAAACAGTAAAGTGCATTAAATCCTGTTACTCTCCCAGAGAAAGACTGCTTATCACATAAAATGCGTCAAGGGGCCTCCATGTAATAAGATACAATCAAGTAATAAAAGTGGTATCTACGGTAGGTCAGGTTCCATCGGGCTTCCGCTTATTGAATTGTAAGTGCTACATTATTACAAGTAAATGCTTAAATAGTGGGGTCTTATTCTTCTGGGGATTGTCTTATTCTTTCCTTCTTGGTGTTAGGTAATTATGCTGAAGTGAAGAGTATTGGAAAATTGAATTGTCTTGTAGGCGCACTAGCACAGAAAGGACAGAGTTACCTTTAGATAAACAGTACAAGATTGCAAAGGCTGCAGAGGTGCATTACACATTTAAATATATCACAGCCAAACACAGCACCATAAGCATTGGAAGAAGACCTGTCTTGTGCCTTATATATATTGTGACAATGATTTGCAAAACGGTGCACCTAGATAAAAGGTAAACAAGTGGAGGACATATGTGTGACTTAAACTTACATGTTTTGAAGGGTTTAGAGGGATCCAAGACAGACAGGGTGTCTCTGCAGGGAGAGCAATCAAACAGAACACCTGCAAATAACTATTTTTTTTGAAGACAAAGTGGGAGTGTCAGCTGTCCAGCAAGTTAGGGCTGTGGAAGGAGTCTGTAGTATTATATTATTATAGTATTAATATTCTATAGTATTATATTAAAGTTGTCTTTTTCATTTGTACAGTGTGACTGATGCTAGATAGTGGCCGGTGTCTAGGGAGTTGGTCTCTGTCTATTTAGCATTAGGGTCACAAGAAAGTTTGTGGATCTTTGTGTTGTTGCCATCCTGAGGATAAAGCAACATAACCAAGCAAGACGTTACTCGTGTGTGCATCACCAGAATGGCGCCAGTGCTACAATACATTGAAAGACGAAAAAAACCCACAAAAACAAAATCACCCTATGGAGATGTCACAGGCCAGCTTTAATGTTGGAATCAACCTCGTGCAATTTCCTTCAACAGTTTCTCCGTGCAACATTTTGGAAATTGCAAATTGTGACAGGGAGAGGCATAAACTGAAATTCAGTTTAAAATATAAAAGTAAATAGTTTAAGCTGGCTGTTTAGCCACTGGACCCGCCGACACTGCTCTTTTAATGTCACCAGTGTGACTGTTGATATTGTGAATGTCGACAATCACACTTGTCCGCATTTTGAAGCTGTCACCAGAATTGAAGTGTTGGCATTTAGCCTGTCGACAGTTCCATTGTCCCCTTTTCGTACCCAACCCATCCTCTGCTCCATGATGGATCCAGAGCTTGCAGCCTCCTCATTGGTCTAAAGCAGGTGAAGCACATGCTGGACAACAGTAGATGTCTGATAACCTGAAAGATGTACCTGCACGGTAGCACAGTCACCTTTTTTCCCCGAGAACATTGGGCTATTCTGTGGATTGCCGGGGTGATTTGGTCAATGCACTCATCTAAAGGCTATAGATCATAATATGATCTAGATCTCCCAGCATTTATGTTGCCTAGATCCGAAAAGGGACACGCCTCCTCCAAACGGTGGTTATGAGTACGTCACGTTAGCGACATTGTCACAATGAATGTGACCACATCGGAGGACACGATTAGCGCTTTCCGAACCACCAGGCTGCCCCCGACTCTCCTCCCTCCTAAAAACGTTTGCATTGCCGCACGCACCACAGGCATCTGCTCCTGGTCCTTGCGGTACCCATTCACCATGGTGAGTGTCGGCAGACCACCCGACCTCCCAATGGATGGCCAAGGCTTAAAACAGTTTGGAGTAACTGGGTTGGTGTGTTGTTCACAGTTGCAACTTCTTCTCATAGTAGGTCTAGTGTTTTCTTGGAGAGAGCAATCAGGTATTCCTTGAGGCGTTTGAACAATAATGGCTTTTATTCTGCAGTGAGAGGTATTCATAGATGGGTGAAGAAATATCAAACGGGGGGGAAGCGGAGAGCACAACAAAAGCTGACATAAATCCTGAAAGCCAACAAAGACTTTAAAGAAACACTTGTATTGTACTGTACTTACGGCACACTTCCCTTTTTACTAATAACATGTTCACCACAGGTCCTCTGTACTGACCTCCTGTAAGTGCAAGATAAGAGTGGTCCAGTTTGCAATTGCTCTCCATCCCATCTTGCTAGCACTTTCCTGCATTCCACTCTTTGCATTAGTCTAAATTTATCTTCTTGGTTCCATTGTAGCCTTTCATCTTCCAGAACAAATGCAGAACACAGAGAATTTATAGGGTGGAATGGGGTGACCAGATCTAGTAAAGTTTTGATCCTATTCCCTGATGGCCGGTATTGAATGTATATTAACAAGTTCTCTGTGTAATCCACACAGCTTAATAAAACTGTCACATAGCTCTGCCAGCCTGAGATGTACACTCTACAATTGTTAGATTGCACTCAGTAATGTATTAGCATTCCAGGCAGCTAATACCCTTTGAACGGTGATTTATCATTTTTTTTTTTTGCCAACTGCAGAAGTGAGTTTTAAGTACACCTATTCTATAAGAACGCTTTTTTTTCCCAAACAAATTTTTCTTCAAGCGGACAGAAAGGCTTCAGCTCCCATTTTCCAATCCATAGATCAAACTCAGAAGTGTTCAGTCTACGACAGATAAAACGGCGCCAAGTAATCTTGAATAAGAAGTAATTGCAGATTGATGTGTCGAAGTTAACTCAGAAGAAAAAAAACAAACTAATGTGAATCACGACTATGCAAATAGATGATAACATATCCTCGCAGCAGAGATCACAAGGAGACACTTACAGCAAAAGATTCTGGAACTTCATAAATCTGTGATTGCAGCAAGAGAGCGTTTTTGTATTGATTGAAAAAAAGAACGGTGGTCTGGGATTGTTAGTGAGTTTATATTAGGCATTAGTGTGCATGCTCCAACGATGAACGATTATTGTTCAAAAGCTCATCATATTGTTTGATGCGATCTCATGCAGAGACTAAAAATCTCCTTCAACGATAGGACGATGTCCTTCCAATCTTGCAGTGTGTACGGACTCACAACCAGATCTCAAAAGAGTTTCCAGAGTCACAATCTTTTCAGCCGATAGTTATGACAGATAAAGAGCACAGATCTGAAGGTAAATCGTGTAAGGTGCTGATCGGGACTTTCAGTCGATGGTGCAATCGTCAATGATATCGCATCGGGAGATATTTTCTGTAGTGTGTACCCAGCCTTGTAGTGACTGGTTAAAATGACTGTAAGCCATAGTCCTGCAATAATAATTCTGCTTAACTATCTTTAAATAGCCCACCGCTTGACTTAACGGGATTTCCACCTTTGGATAATTTTATTAAGAGTTTGTATAATAGTTTTATAAAAGTTTATACATGCTTTCCTTCGACTTCTACTAAATACATTGTCGCCAGTCAGAATTCTATTGTATTTCCATTGTCCTGGGCAATGACACAGATCTGCTGGGCTCTCTGTCTTAAGTACAGTTGTATTCAGATACTGGTTTTGTGTTGTATCCGAGGGCAAAATGTTGAAGAGGCCACGGAGGGTTTTAGGAAAAGACCATACAGTCCGCCTGCTTTCTCTCTTCGTCTGCCACAACGCTCTGCACAGCGCTCTGCACTTCCTGCTCAGCTAATACCCTTACTGCCCCAGTAATTACACCCATGGCAGACAATAAAAATAAAAAGAGTTCCTTCTTAAGATAAACAGCAGTCCTCGGATGCACAGAAGTGAGCCATAAAGGCAAAGCAATGTTTTTAGTATACATTGCAAAAGTACATGCTGAGACTAATGCATTAAAGTAATCTAAAGGTGCAAAACCATTAAACCTCAAATTATTGTTATTCATATTATTATCTTTTCTTTATGAGGCGCCACAAAGGTTCCATAGTGTCTTACGTAAAGACAAAGCAGAACATGGCATACAAGACAGTACAAAGGCAAATTGCAATAAACACAAATTGGGCTGAAGAGGTAAAAGTGAAGCACAGAACAAAGGGAAAGTGGGAAAGGGATGGAGGGAGGTGGGGAGTGAACTAAAGGAGGTTGAACCTGTGCCCAACAGTGTGGGCACTTAAAGAATCAGGGTAGTGATGGAGTAGCAAAGGCAAGGGAGTGGAGACAGGGGCAAGAGGGAAGAGTCGAGGTGTAGGAAAGAGGCTGGGGAGCCGAAGGCAAAGATACAGAGGCAGAAGAGGACATGAGGGTAAGAGGGACTTGCTCAAAGGAGCTTACTATCTAGAGGGCAGGGGGAGACTGACCGGAGACACATAACAGGGAGATAGGGTGAGGGGACCAGAACTCTGAGAGGAGAGATGAGGAAGAGTGACTAGGAGCAGAGGAAGAATGAGGGTGTAGTATGGTTGGTAAAGGAGGATGGTGAAGAGGGGAAGAGGAAGGCAGGGGAGAGGTTAGACAGAAGAAGAGTAGTCATCTCTGAACAGATGGGTTTTGGGGGAGCGTTGAAGATTTGCAGGCTAGGGGATAGCCTGACAAAACAGGGATGATCATTCCAGAGAAGGGGAGCAGCACGGGAGAAATCAGTAACGTTACATAATCACATCTTGCCACACACTAGTACATTAATGGAAGGAAGGGGGTCCTATAATTACCGTAAGAAAAGTTCTCTGTTGTGCGGCTACTGTAAAGCTGTAGGACACCTAAAGAACTCAGCACGTTAGTAGAAGCGGCGGCTGTCAGTCTTCACTTGTCCAATCAGAACCCCTCTGGCATTTGAATCCCTCCATCACGTGAACATTGTTTCAGTAGAACAAAGGTACCAGTCAGTACGCAACCTCTTTAAGACACGATCTATCTATAATGAGATGCTCACTTTGGACTTGATTCATGTTGGGATGCAACCTGCAACTTGCATTTAAAACATCAGGCCATTGGTAGGTAGTTTTCCTAAAAGGCGACTTATAGATGTGTCCATGTCTAATTATGACACAATTATGTGAACAAGCCTATACTTGGCCTACTCTTGCTTGGCCCTGCAAACGCAGTTTTGGTGCTCCGGTAACACAGAATGGAGGGGGGTGGGCGAGTCCGAAACGCTCATAGAAGTGTCTGTTATCAATAACAATCAAACTCCAAAAATAATACCAATGTGTTGCATTGTGCATATAGTAATGTATTATTAATCCCAAACTGTTTGTCAGTAGTCTGCAGCGACCCACATTTTTAATTACTGAAGTCATTTCATTCATCTCCAGCCTTTTATATTATGGAACGATGGATCCATCAGTCACATGTCTAGTCTAAAACAAGGTTTTTGTTTTAATGTGCAGAGAAGTATAATGAAAACTAAAAAAAATCTGCACGTTAGGTTCTCTGCAACACATACTAATTGCAAAGAAAAAAAAAATAATGATCGGAGTTGCTAAAATATATTTACTGGAAATAATTAAGAAGTCTGGACACAAAAAAAAAAAAGATTAAGGGATTTCCGCATTAAAAGACATTGAGGCTCCAGGTAAAATGTGTGACTTGGTGATAAGCCAGGCTCATATTTTGTAAAGTATTCCTCAATTAAATGAATTAGACATTGCATATAAAAATAACTACTATAATTAAATCACAATGGCAAACACGCGTTTTGCGCTACTTGGGTTTCTTAAACCTCCACTGAGCGCGATGATACAATGTATCACAGTGGTCGGCGTAATGTATGAAGATGTTCATTCTTAGTGCACGTTAACCAGCCGTAGACAACGCCCTCTCTGATCTGAATTGTCACTCGGTGGAAGTCAGCTGACATTCAACATTTGAACATTCAAAGCCTCCCTGCAGCATAGTGTACGGAACATCAATGCTTGCGGGTTACATTGCAGCTGACGCGAAACATGGCGTCAGAAAGTTGTGTTGGTCTACTAGCATTAAAGGAAGTTTAGTAGGTTTTTTAAGAATGCACATTGGTGGGAGTGATTCATTGAGGCGTGTAAACGCTGATATGTGCCGTATTTTGTTGGGATATCGTTCTGTGCAGGCTCAGAAACAAACCATACGCCAGAGAACGCAGCAAATTCATCAATAAGTGCAAAGGACACTTTCTGCAGCCAACAATTTCATGTGCTGAACGGGAGGGGACTGGGTGTATGCACGTAGTCAATTTACAGTAAGGACGTGCCAAGCTCGAGAGCATGTGTATGCAGCTAGAACATGTGTTTGCACTCAGGAGCAACTGTAAAAAATGCATTTTATCTACTGTAGACGTTAATAACATCCTGTTGAATGCATTTTATTGATTTAAAAATAATGTGTGTTATTTTTATAATGTTTTGCCATTAATCACTATGCGCCTGATTCATTAAGGAAAGTTAAGCAAAAGTAAGCAATTAAGGCAAAACTATGTTGCATTGGAGGGGGAGTTAAATTTAAAATGTGATGGCAGATTTATAGTTGGGGTAGGGCATGTCCTAGATTGACTTTAAATTTCAGTGTACAAATAAGCTATCAAGTATCTGTGTGTTACATGAAAAAGCAGTCAGTATTTAACTTATGTGCAAAATAATAAACTCATTTGCACCCCTTGCATTGTAACATGGTTTTGTCCAGAAAAATAATTTTTTTTGCTTAACTTCGCTTAATGAATCAGGCCCTATATTATTAACAGATGCCATTAATTGAGTTTTATTTTTTTTCTGTGTGTTCTCTTGTGACTTTATATTCCACATATGTATTAGACGTATCCTGCGGTGTGTTGTCTGTTACAGCACAGCGCACCGAGACCCGTATTCATCCGCAGACGAATCTTCAGATCTGCTCCTTGTTGAATCAGGACGCACATATGCCCAACTAATGCGTGAAAATCATCATCAGTTATTTATATAGCGCCACTGATTCCGCAGCGCTGTACAGAGAACTCACTCACATCAGTCCCTGCCCCATTGGAGCTTACAGTCTAAATTCCCTAATACACACACACACACACAGACAGACAGACAAAGAGAGACTAGGGTCAAGCTTGATAGCAGCCAATTAACCTACCAGTATGTTTTTTAGAGTGTGGGAGGAAACCGGAGCACCCGGAGGAAATTCACGCAAACACGGGAAGAGCATACAAACTCCTCACAGATAAGGTCATGGTCGGGAATCGAACTCTACTTTTTTTGCGAGCCTGAATGCCAGATTTCAAAACCTGTATGTACGAACCTTTATGGTTACAAGGAGAGGTTTTTAGTGTCGACTTGACGCTACATTGTCCGTGCTTAATGAATCCTGCACAATTGCCCAAAGACGTTGCTGGAGCCTGTACATCAGGGCTATTGTCAGCCGCTTAGTGACATGGAGATAGGTCCCATGCGGAACGGGCGAGCGTAGGGTGGAATATAGTGTTGCAGTGGTAAAGATGGTAAATGATTGAGTACCAGCAGCTTTAGTATTTTAGATTCCAGATCACCTCTAAAAGTGACCTTATCTGGCTTCTCTCAGTCTAGGGGTCAGTATTTCTAAAGGGAATAGACTTAAAATTTGGGGGTATTTGGACAGCATTTACAGACAGTTGAACTTTTCGTCATCACTGCGCCCAACCTCCCTCATAATCATCTTCTCATAAACATCAACAATCAAAGTTTGGGAAGGCGGTGGGGAATTACAGAGTGCTGTGGAGAAGTCATCCCACCCAAGATTGGGCTGTTTAGAAGATCTACTGGAACCGGAGAGTTCAACTGTCATCGCTGTCACTGCCTCCGTCCATCCCTTTGTGATCTCTTTGGGTCTCTGTGGTGGCAGGATCTGCCTCCACTACCTCTGGTAACACAAGGAACAAATGGGAGCACAGCTACGCAGAGCCGAAGGACAATCATAGGAGTGCCCATGCAGCTCAAAAGCGAAAGCTCTGCAGAACCAAAAGAGGAAGGAAGTTCAGTTGATATAAATTGTGAAGGACGGTTATAGTTACCAACAGCGGACTGTCTTATGATTTCTACAAAGACTAGTTCATGCCTGGCCAACTTGTGGCTCCCCAGCTGTTGTGAAGCTGAAAGTTCCAGCATGCTTTGCTAGCTATCGACTGGCTATCTACTTGCAAAGCATGATGGGGCTTGTCATTTCACAACCCCTGGAGAGCCAAACTGGACTAGTTCATCTGACATGTCTCCATCTTGCACTTTCTCTCGTCATCCCAACTGTACAACACCATCGCTAATTGCACAGAGATGCCAGTTGCTAATTACTGTTCTAATATCGCTGGCTGATAATACTTCTGCTTTTCAGAAACTACACTAATCCTATAATTGTTATTCTGCTACATTATGTACTAAGTACTCCAGACACCTCTTAGATTGTAAGTTCCTTTGGGCAGCACCATCTTTACCTTCTGTTTCCTGTCATTGAATGTTATTTGTTTGTGTCACTATCCGCTCGATGTACAGTGCTGTGTTAGATGTTGTCTTTTTATAAATAAATAATAATAATAATAACAGAAGTATTGTGCATTGGCTATATGGTATGCTGGATAATTGGGTTTGTTATTCACAGAATTTATAGTTTCACACACACAATTATTACATTTTTCCGCAAACAAAAAAAAACTAATCGTTAAGTCTGAAAAAGGATTTTTGAAGTGCAAATTGTAACAGTCGGCATTTCTCAATTGTCCATTCATTTGGGCGAAACAAGTTGCCTTAAACTTATTTGTGCAGTATTTACTTAGTCAGCATAATTATGGCCTTTTTCCTGAAAACAACCAAAAAAATTTGTTAGGTTCTATGTTATTGTGCCAGAGGCAGATTTAGACGCTTCAGAGTAAGAGAAACAATAAGATATGTTCAAACTTAACTGATGACTCAGAGATTTTAGAAACTCACCCTGGGGGCGCACGGCCGATAACATCTTGACGAGTGTTTGAAAATGAATTGCCAGTGGCAAGAGCTGACCAGAAGATCAGGAGTTCTGCTTGCATTGTTGTTAAAATCTTAGCTGCTATTGAATTGTCTTGACAGCCCATTTGTCATTCAATATGTCAGCCTGAATACTGGAGAGTACTAACCAATGAACCAACATTGTTTTACTAACAATAAACCTCCACAGTGGTGTTAGTAGAGAGAAGTCAACTTCTTGGAGTTCAGAGATTCTTAATATTGGTCCAATAACTCAATTTATATATCTTTTATTACTGGTGTAGTGTAAGAATTTACGTTTTTGTATAATGGAGAATTGTTTATATTTTTAGTTCGTTCTTTTAGTAGAATTTACTCGAAAGACTATTTTGATTAAAAATCAACATATAAAAGAAAAAAAATATATGTAAGGTTCTAAATTTTTTCAACTCAATCTTCACACAGACTTGTCAGTAATGAAACACTGACATTGATAGAGAGAGGGGGGAGATGGGGGGGAGACGGGGGGGAGTGGGGGAGAGAGGAGAGAAAGAGAGAGAAAGAGGGGGAGAGAGAGAGAGGGGGAGAGAGAGAGAGAGGGAGAGAGAGAGGATGAAGAGAGAGAAGGGAAGAGAAAGGAGGGAAGAGAGAGGGGGAAAGAGAGATGGGGGAGAGGGGGAAAGAAAGATAGGGGAGTGGGGGAGAGAGGGGGAGGGATAGAGGGGGAAGGAGAGAGAGGGGGGAGGAAGAGAGAGGGGGATAGAGAGGGGGAGGGAGAGGGGGTGGGAGAGAGAGGGGGATAGAGAGAGGGAGGGAGAGAGAGGGGGATAAAGAGGGGGAGAGAGAAGGGGGGAGAGAGAGAGGGGGGAGTGGGAGAGAGTGAGATGGGGGAGAGTAAGATGGGGGGGGAAAGAGAGGTGGAAGAGAGAGGGGAGGACAGAGAGGGGGAGAGAGAAGGGGAGGAGAGAGAGGAGATAGAGAGGGGGGAGGACAGAGAGGGGGAGAGATAAGGAGGGAGAGAGAAGGAGGGAGAGAGGAGGGGGAGAGGGATAAGGAGAGGGATAGAGAGAAGGGGAGAGAAATAATGGGGAGAGAGATGGGGGAGCGAGATGGGGAAGAGAGAGAAGGAGAGAGGGGGAGAGCGGGGGGGGGGGGGGGTGAGAGAGGGAGAGAGGAACATAACAGCAGGAATTTTAAACAAGTGTTACAAGCTATAAGTGGATATCTGACAATATGCAGGCAGGAGTTGCGGTCCGCAGGTGAAGGCTTGGGGGGCTGCATATGACCCTAGGACCAAATATTACCCATCACTGACCTACACTCACATTTATGCTTCAAGGACATTATTAGGCAAAATCTATGTTGTATTCATATAGTGCATTTATATTGTCATGCAGTTCGTCCCCTCTAGGTGAGACAGCACATAGGTATATTTCAGTAATTAAGATTAAATAAAACATAATTCTCCAAATTATTGGAAAAAAAACTTACACCAAAAACCCTGATCTTGTATATTACATTCCACAATGGTTACTAGTTTCTGGGAACCCAATTGGAAAGTCTTAGTTCTGAGTCTATTAAATTAATTGCTCAGTAATTTAACTGTAGTAATGGACTTAAATTTGTATTATTGATCAATTATTGCTATTCCAGCTGACTTATTCAGGACTATTTATATTCTATATTGCCCTCTTTTTCAATAGTATATCTGGGATAGACAGGTCTTAATTCTTCATTATTAATATAATTACCAAATGTGTTTTTTTTTTCCCAGGAAGTCAGTATATATATCTGAATATTTTAGGCATGTTATTAATTTATCAGAAGTTACTGTTTTCAATGAAAGCCCAACTAAAAAATATGTTTTTTTATATTGTTATTTATAGTGTGTTTGTTTATGCTCTTTTTAGTCATTTCTGTTAATTTGGGAAGTTTAAATCTCTTGTGGGCATGGTAGAAATTGCTTTTCTTCAGGGCTAAACATACAACTTCTCAGTAGAAATGATTCATTTGTTTCCCGTAACCATTTCTTCCATTCAGCTAAATCAACTGGTTGCCGGTTATTCAAGTGTGGGATGAGCTAAATAATGCTGATTAAAATAATTGGCTAAATAGTTACGGTGCTAACTAATCACAATATAGAATTATCTTTGTTGGCCCGTAAATCAATTGAGGAAGTTTGAACTAACAAAAGTTGTTTAGTTTTAGGATTTGTTCAATTACCCTTCTGTTCTTTACTTTTTAAAACTTGCTAAATGCCATTTACAAATGTGCAAAAAATACGGACGTAGAACACTATTATTTTTATGCCAATTTCTGCTTTTTTGAACAGCTTCAGAGCAGCCCATGTTATAGACCTGTGGGTGATATTTTGTTGGTTTGCAGTTCCATCTGGAAATTCTTATGATGAAAAAGAGGAGAGATATAATTTTATTGTCCAGCCTATAACCAATTAGAACCACCACCCTCATTCATTTCTACATTTCCATTTATCTTCTAAACCACTTCTCGAATGTATAGCTTGGCTCCTGACTATTGGTACCCCCAAATGTCCCATCCTTTGCACATTATAGTGTGCCATCTGTTATGCACGTTTTGTCGCTATCCAATAACGATTGTCGAATCTCGATTTGTGTTTCCAACGTACAAATATTTATCCAAAGGTGGGGGTCATCTCTCCAGGGGATGAGCTCTGTTCTTCCCGCCAAAACTCCAATTACAACAAGTCCATTAGCATTTTACAGTCAGCATCATATTAAAGGTTTATTCCCTAACATCAATAACTAGAGTATGCAATGTGCGATCTCTTCGCCGAATGCACCGGACAGCTGATGATGTAAAGGGGATTAATATGATATTAGACATGACACATTTCCTTTAACCTGAACCATATGTATCACTAATATGCATATAACTTATAATATTACACATAAACACTACTATATTTCGACATAAATAACTATGTTTTGCAACTACGATTAATGTGTACTATTTACAAATGTGTGAGTTTGTGTGAATGTATACAAAAGTGTAAAAACTGTTATTGCCACGTGTTGCGGCTGGATACACACTTCCACGCCGTAGCGTGCTCTACGCATAATTTTAAACAAAGACAATCAAGTTTGCTCGATATTAATTGAAATGACTTCATCCAATTTGCTGACTTCGACACATCTGTCTCTATGACTCCATTAGTCCAGTTGCATATTGATTACTCAAATGTACTTTTACCTTAACTGCTCAGTTTGCTTCCCTGCAAGGGCTAGTAGGAGAAAAAGAATATTCCGATTGAGACAGAGGCTGAGTATAAGTTCATGGCCGCAACATATGCATTTTTGGTCAGCTTGTGTCTCTAAAACTTGTCGTGCCCTAGACAGCTGCCTCTTTTGTCAAACCATTGTCCAAGGTTTGCAATTAGCATTCCAGAAAAGATTAGTTTACCACTCATGCTATAATAGATCAATACTCCGTTGCTACCAGTGTACAGTATGTATCGGACATTCTCCAGGACTCTGCTCCCCATTTCCCCCCTCTTCCTAATTAAACCACTTCAGGGCCCCCCCCCACACACACTTCCTCATCTACACTATGTAAAATCCTCGACCGATAGTCTTCAGGGCCCTTTTTTTTTGAGATTTCAGTACGCTAAATCTGCAGTTAGATGTACTGTTCTCTGTTCATTGTAATTGCTCATTATTTAATTGTACAGTCTTGTCAACCTTGCAATAAGAAAAACATTTTGAAAAAACCCAAAACATGACATTATTTTTAACAGACTTGTTTTCAGGAGACTTCCAAAAGAGTGGGAGTTCTCCTAGACTTTGGAAAGGGTCTGGTAGTGTCAAAGAAAGAAGCGGTGGGTGGAACTCAGCATGATGGCGTGGCTTGTGCACACCATGTACCGTTCACCACGCCATAATGACACGATCTGCACCATCGCGCTGCAGTGACTTATGCCAGCCATGTCATGGGGCAGCACGGTGGCGTAGTGGTTAGCACTTCTGCCTTACAGCACTGGGGTCATGAGTTCAATTCCCGACCATGGCCTTATCTGTGAGGAGTTTGTATGTTCTCATTAGTGGCGTAGCTCTTACCGGAGTTAGCACTGCTTTACCTATCGAGGGATCGTTTACCAAGACTGCATTGTTTCAAGAAGAAGACCTCCTGACCTAGGTGAGGAAATAGACAGTGTTAATTAGGACGGTGTGGGGTGTTTTTATTTCAATCACATTTATTTAAAATTCATTTTGTGTGTGTATTTATTTACATTTTTCTTGGGGTACTACAAGTCCCAGATGTCCATGGATGCCAGAGCAAGCTGGCACTTGTGGCTCCTCAAGTAGTAGCATGTCCTGGCAGCCGTGGGTATGCTGGAGCTTGTTATATTACAAGCACAAGCATGCTCAATCACTTAAGCAGCCAGGGCATGCTGGAAACTGTAGTGCACCAACAACAAAATGCTGATTTAACTCTTATTTTTTGTTTTTTCTAACTACCCTGTAACCATTGCCATAGGGATGTGGGAAGAGCCCTAGAGCTGCCTGGGGTTGGTACTATGGCAATATGATCCCATGCTTTGGGTTTTCCTTTGATAGAGCCTCCAGCCTTGCACTAGGTTAGGCTAGCATAGCCTAGTACTGGTATTGGCAATTTTAGGGGGACCACATGCTTTTTGTCCCCCCAATTTTGCCAATACCAGCGTAGCCTGGCAGCAACAGAGTGTGCGACTTTACATGAGTCCCTGGAGACACATATGGATGGGCAGCACGGTGGCTTAGTGGTTAGCACTTCTGCCTCACAGCACTGGGGTCATGAGTTCAATTCCCGACCATGGCCTTATCTTTGTGGAGTTTGTATGTTTGCGTGGGTTTCCTCTGGGTACTCCGGTTTCCTCCAACACTCCAAAAACATACTGGTAGGTTAATTGGCTGCTAACAAATTGACCCTAGTCTGTCTGTCTGTGTGTGTGTGTGTATATATGTTAGGGAATTTAGACTGTAAGCCCCAATGGGTCAGGGACTGATGTGAGTGATTTCTCTGTACAGCGCTGCGGAATTAGTGGCGCTATATAAATAAATGATGATGATGATGTCATTAAGTCCCTCCCTCCACCAACTCCATAAAACTACCCCTGCAGAGGGGAGGTCTGAAATGTTAATGTCATGCTTCAAAGTAAGTAACAGCTATGGAGCCCAGGATGTGATAAAGAACATAGGTGTTTATTGATCAAAATGCAGATAAATAGTACAAACCAAATAATGCTGAAACTGCGCAGGAATATCTGACATGACTGGTTACAGGAGGAATGGTGAGATGAAGAGGGATCCAGAGTAGAGATATGAAGTCCAAAACACAGGAAAACCAGGAGACAAACCAAAGGGGAAGGCAGCAAAACAACAATGACCAGCACAGGAGAGAGGGAGAGGCAGGTATAAACAGAGAACACCCAGGTGCAGGAGATAATAAATGAGACAGGTTAACCCCTAGTACTAACAAAGGAAAAGCACAATAGCGGCACCTCTGGTGAATAGAGGTACTGCCATAATACATACAATGCACACAACAATAAAATACAAAGTCCAGAAGGCAGGAGCTGCCAATCAAAGCAGCATGTAATGCAGGGCAGATCCTGACAGCCGAAAACTATGATTTATAAGAATAATAGAAAGTCCTAAAACCTATTTAACATTTCAAGCAGATCAGGACATTTTTTACTGAATTTAATCAAGTTATAGTCATCAAGACCTTACATATGTAGTGAAACCTGCCAGCTGGCTCTTTGTTATGTGACTGGTTGTACAGAATTTTATTGAGAAATACAGAATGTAGAATATAGCACTAAACATAATATTTCATATTATTATTCTGTACCCTGCAATCTGCAATCCCGGACACAATGGCCCTGGTTGATTAAGGAACGCAAATGCTGACACGTGCCGTATTATGCATAAAATCACTCTGCATGTGCCCAGAACTGGACCATACACCCGTGAAAGAAGCAATGTTCGATTAATCTTCGAGCACCAAGGACCCTTACTACAGCCAATGATTTCAGGGGCGGAACAGGGAAGGGACTGGGCATATGCACATAGTCAATGTACAGTAAGGGCCAATCTCAAGCGCACGCAGTAGAGTCTGTTTCAAGCTTTGGGCATCTCTAAGGTACGGGATTTTCTGTTGTATCACTTGACCAGTTACAGGTCTGGTGTAAATGCTGATTACTAGTGATGATGTCTGTGTATGCATGCTATAACATGTGTTTGCAATCAGCAGCAACTGTACATTTATGTACATTAGACATTCATAACATCCTAACAAATGTATTTTATGAAAAAAAAATCTTTTTAATATGTTTTATCATTAACACCTATTTTATTAACAGGTGACATTGATTGAATAGTGTTATTTCTGTGCCTTCTTTTGTGACTTTATATTACACATATGTATTGGCCCTATCCTGCAGTGTATTGTCTGTTAGAGCAGAGTGGACCTAGACCCGTATTCATCAACAGTCATCATCAAGTGCTGAACACTTCTCCAATCGGAATCACTTGCTGTCAGCATGCTGAGCCAATCGGAGATCTCTACCGTTGGCTTTCAAGGTAAGTCTGTTTATTTTCTTGTCGCTTTCCCAGAAATGAGGATTTTAGTTGGAGGGTTTGTCGATGTCGGATTGGTGGTAATCGGGAAAACGATTACCACCGGTGTGTAGGTGATGGATACGTGTTAACAGGGCCAACTAGAGCAATTCGGGGCCCTGGTGCAGCCTCTTCTTGCCACCCCTCCGGGGCTGCCAAGGGGTGTGTTGACCCGCACACAGGTTGCCCACGCAGCTTGGGCAAACGTTAATGCAGCCTTGGAGCGTTGTGACCATGTTGACCTATAGGAAGCTATTCGTCTGCGTGTTGACTTTTCCTAGCCCTTAATGGGGCTGAGCCGAAGTACTCTAATCTGAAACTACTGGGCCCCCACGGGAGGCTCGGGCCCCCACTCTGCTCTTGGTTTCCTTGCATATAAATAAAACTTATATAAAAACAATTAAGTGATGCAGCAAATTAGATATAGTACAGATAGACAGAGTTATCAGGTATTTTAATGGACAAGATAATCTGCAAAGACAGAACTGAACTTTTATCACACACCTGTCCCAGCACCAACAATTCAATTCCGAGGGAACGGTCTGAATTCACTAAGATTGATTGTGGCAGGAGAAGCTGTTCTGCTTACTTGGCGAAATGTAATTATGTTGCTGAGGATGTGAGAATGAGGAAACTCAGATCCTGTTCCCCACTAAAGAGAGCAGAAAAAGAGCACGGATATAACTCAGCCCATTGCAGAGGATTTAATGCTGGTCCCAGGTCTGCGTTTTTGGCAACTGCAGAGATTAAAGGATTTAAGGAATCAGACTTCTCTATTTATGAATCCTAATACAGTCACTTAGTTATTTAACGAAACATTTCAGAGTAAGTGGCTTTGCTTTTGCCGTTACATTTTGCAGTGCAGTTAGCTGCATAAGTTCTAATCCAGCATTGCCAGGAGCATCCATAAGATTTTTGGCACTTAATATAATTCCTGGACCTCTAGGGGCCAGCTGTACCCCCAGGGGCCACCAGCCCTTGTCCCTAATACCCCAGACCTGGCTACAGAACCATTCGGCAAAGTCTATCCATCATACCCAGCTGCAGTTAATATCGTGACTCCGGGGAATTGGTGCCATTTATTAGACTTTAATACAGCCTGCCAAGAGCTTTATTTTAGTGCAAATTGCACTAATTACTTTGTTCTCTGTGGTTAAAAAATAAAAATTAAAAATTAAACAAAGAAACAGCAATGAGATTGGGTTGATCTAGTGTGAGTTAAACATTGACATTGATTATTTGCTATGGGTGACTGTACATATGGTCTTTGCTAGTAAGTAACAGCAATTGTGTTTCAGTGCAGATTGATATCACCATTGACCCTGCGCACGGTTCAAACCTATTCTGCATATTTTTCCATGACTGATCTTCCATTTAAAAATACTCAGTTCTTTAACTCTTTGATGGTTTATATAAAAACACTACCAGAGAAAAACACTACTTTCATGAAAAATAAAGTATCACTCTGATACCTTACCTAATAAATAAAAATGGTATTAATCATTTAACCAGCACATAGCGAAAATGCTACAATGTGAATGGTCATGAAGCTGCAAAGTAGCCGTGACATAAGGGGTCTCCTGGAGGAAACCAACACAAATACGGGTAAAACATACACAGATAGGACCCCAGTTGGAATCAAACCCATGACCTCAGCGCTGCGAGAATGCCCATACTCCATGTCTGTTCAGTTCCCCGCACTCTATGTCTCTTCAGTTCTCCACAAACCCATACTTGCCAACTCTTCCTGAATGTCAGGGAGACTCCCTGAAATAGGGGTGATCTCCCTCACTCCCTGAAGAGTCTGGCATTCTCCCTGATGCTGAGCCAGTACAAGACGTGGTTGGCTTCCCCATCTGTGGCATGATGACACAGTTCAGAAATTGTGTCCTATGTCCATATATTGATGCCTATGGAGGTGGCCATTTTCATGGAGACCAAGATTTAATCAAAGACTGACAGGTAAGACAACATGACTTCAGTAATGGAGACAGAAATGTAAAAGACACATCAGTCTCTAGAGATTCATTAGCTGCTTTTCTTTAACGCATAGTTGCCTACTCTCCCGGAATGTCCTGGAGACTCCCGCATTTCTGGGAGACAGCCCGGGCTCCGGTGAGAAAAGGGCAACCTCCCGGTTCTCGTCCTGGCAATAGATAAGTGGTGGGGGCGAGGCTTAATGATGCAAATATTGCATCATCTTAGTCCCAACCTGCATATATCACAAATTCTCCACAACCCATGTATCTCAAGTTCCTGACAACCTATTTCTCTAAAGCTCCCCAAATCCATATCTTTCCATTTCCCCACAACCGATGTCTCTCCAGCTACCTACAACCAATATCTCTCCAGTTCCCAACTCACTCTGTCCAGTTTCCCACAACCCATGTATTTCCAATTTCCAGAAACCCATACCTATCCAGTTACTCACAACCTATCAATCTCCAGTTCTCCAAAACATACATATACCCCTATCTCCCCACAACCCATATCTCTCTAGTCCTCACTATTCATTTTACACTTTATTTCTACATACAAAATACTGTTACTGTTATTCTCTAGCACTGGTCTATCAATACTGTAAACACAGCAATTTAAGTTCGGTTGAAGAAACAAAAACCCAATAAATCCAATCTATAATTAACTGAGAAAGAAAGTTTGCTATTATAATGGAAAGATTATGTGCTGAACACATTATATGAAACCGTTACAAGTTTTTTTAACATTATTGAATAAAGACCAGATTCCGATTTGCTTCACTGCAAAATGATGCCCAGTTATTACTATATTAGTTGGAATACACAGGTATTATATTGGGTGCAGGTACCCAGGATGTTTCTTAGGGGGGTAGTGTCGCACCCTTGTGGCTGTCCCACTTTTTAGATATTTTTTTTTGCCAATATAGGCTATGTCTTGTTTAAGTGTTATACAAGCTTAGGTTAAGCTCATACACAATTTTCTGTTGTGTTACCCATGGGGAACAGAGACACACATTTAACGTCACAAAAGCTAATCTATGTAAACAGGCCCCTAAACCTCCTCAAGGCAACAGTATATCAAACAGCGATATTCCTCTTGATGTTCTATCGCTTCTGTGATCAGCAGCAGCCATACTGTAATGATCTTTAACGTATAGATCATTATTTATAGATCTTATAGAATGATTGTCTTATCAATTGCACAACACACTATGCTATGCAACATTTGACATATAAGAGACATTGAATTTGCTGCTTTAAAAAATAATTTATCTGGCAAAATGTTCAATTATTATTATTATATTACGCAATGATAATGATGACTATCCATGGCACTACCTAGCTATTTCTGATTGGCTGATTGCATGTTGACCCCTCCAGCTGATTGTATTTAAATCATTAGCAACGCAGCGATATTGTCGAAAACTGTGACCATCTGGGCACATTACTTAACTGACATTCCCATTTCGGCTACTGCAGGAAAACAACAGATTTTTGTATTTAATTAAACTTAATTTGTATTTTGTGTATGTGTGTTTTATTACATTTTATGCTCAAAAGCAGCTCTCTGACCTGAAGTCATCTTGAGCCACTTGCAACTGAACAAATGCACTTTTTATCGCATGCGCATGTTCCTATGTATGTTTGAGGTGCTATTTTTCAAACTTGCGCCTTTATAGGTCACTGATTACGGCACCGGTTTGGGATCTGTACCTGGGAAATCGTTCTGCACTTACTTTAGCGGAACTGCGGGTAAAAGTTTATCCTCCTTCATTAATGCAAACGTTTCCAATTTAAGTTAAAATATTTAAAGTACAGGGTGATTGCTGATTACGGAAACCTCCTGAGTACATTGAAAATTCAAATCAGTTTCTGGTAGAAAAATTTGGAACAAACCCCCCACCCTGAATGCATCTTCTCCACCCCTAGGGGTAAACATATTAAGTAGAGATGCTCACTGACCCCCGTGAAGTGGTATTGGTTTTGGATCTGGATTAGCTTCATGTTTTGGTTTTGGCAAAACCACCCTTGTGTGTTTTGGTTTTGGATTTTTTAGGAAAAATCCTAAAATATGCTAAAATCACATATTTTTGCTCTTTGTTTTGTTACTACATTATTATTAACCTCAATAACACTAATTTCAAGTCATTTGCAGTCAATTTTGACCACCTCACAGGTCACAATATTATTTTCATACACTTTTGGACAAAGACTGCAGCGACCTGGCTGGATGGTAAGCGACAGAGCAATGACACAAACACACGGCAGTTCCTAGCACATCTAGGACACATTGGCACACAGCAGTTGCAGAAAAGAAAAATGGTGCAAGATGGAATTGTCCTTGGGCCCTCCCTCCCTCCCTTGGATTGACCTTGGGTCTGTCCTCCCTCCCACCCACCGTTATTTTGGATCTTAAAAAGGAATCCAAAAATCGCGAGATCCGACAACGTAACAATGACGTTTTGCCTCGTTTTCAATTCAGAGGGCGCGCCAGAGTACTCGGATCCACTAAGTTCGGGTGTGCTCGGTTCCGCATCTCTAGTATTAAGCAGCGTATTCTGAAAGTCACCAAGCGGCATTGGCTTTCAAGGCAAAACTTGTCTCGAAAGCCATTACATTTACCCCCTAGAAACTAATTTAAAGAATCTCTTTCTGCAAGATGAAATCTCATCTTTCAATGTGAGTGTATAACGAGGTGCAGTCTAACCTGCACTCAGTAAGGGGCCCCCCCCAGGGTTCATCCTGCCCCCCCCATCAGAAAAGGAAGCAACACGTTTTTCATTTTTGTAAATAACCTTTACACTTTGACCTTTACAATACAACGTTGACTTTTTTTTTTTCCTTTCCAAGAGCAGGAGATTTATTTCTGCAGAAGTGACATTACTCTGACAGGAAAAATACTGGAGAAAATAATACACTGTGCTGCTGTTATTACGGCTGGACACCGCTAATAAGTCCTTTCAAGTCAGAAAACAATTTGAGATGTGTTAGGTACAACATACCCGGCACACATTACATGTTTGTTAGCGTACACAGTGGCGGAGTTTCTTGTTATTACTTTAAATCATTACCGTCATTTATGTGCTCAATATTTTTCAATGATGCCTTAATAAAGGATACATTATATTACTTACAGTACCAACCCCCTTATGCAACTACACCTCACGGTAATTAAAGGAGAGTGTCACCATCCTACAACTTTATCTTCCAGGTAAATATGTTTACAGTTGTTGTTCTGCGGTGGGAACGGCTGCTGTGTAGATTTAGTTGCGTGAAGGGCAACAGAATTAAATGAAAGCATCTTGAAGTTAATGTTGTCTGAAGGTGAAAATACGCTTTAACGTTGCCACATTTCTTCATCGTTTTTGTACGTTGAAAACTTTGACGCCACATTTTTCTCTAATATATTTATTTTTCTAGAAATTGTTTACTTGTTGTAATCCTCTTTTTTTGGACGTAGGAAGTTCATATGAGTATTTCTGTATAACACATCATAATCAGATAAATATTATTTTACAGGTGCACAGTGGTTAGCATGGCCGTATCGCATCGCTTCTATTCTGACCTGGGCCTGACCAGTGTGGAGTTTGTATGTTCTCCCCGTGTTTGCCCGGCTTTCCTCCCACACTCCAAAAACATATGGGTAGCATAGGCAAACCGAGGATGGGGGGGGGGTAACTAGTGCCTAGAAGCCCCCCTCTAAGCCTGGGACACTGTATAATTGAGGTGTCTGGACCCTGCCCCCGCTTCACACTGCTCTGCTTGAAAAGAGAGAGCTGCGTGCACCTAACAGTAGTGCATGCAGCATTGCCCATGTATATTATAGGGATAGGAAGAGTTGGAGAGCAGCCAAGCACTGTCTAAAATTATAGCCACACCCCCATGCATGCTGGCCACGCCCACTGGCTGCGTGGTGTGGAAACCCCCCTCTACAAATCCTGCGTTTGCCCCTGGGTAGGTTAGTTGGCTTCTGCCAAAATTAGAGATGGGCGGGTCCGGTTCTCCGAGAACCGAACCCACCCGAACTTTGGGTATCCGAGTACCGAGCTGAGCAGCTCGGTACTCTCCCGCCCATTCCGAATCCAAATCGAGGCCGAACGTCATTGTGACGTTGTCGGATCTCGGGACTCGGTTCTCGCGATACTTCAACTTTATAAATACACGCCTCCACAGCAATCCATCGCCATTTGACAGAGGGAGAGAGCAGGGTGTAGTCATAGGCTAATTAGAGCAGGGACAGAGAATACAATATTGTTCTTGCAATTGCTCTAACCAAAATCGCTAGTGCAGAGAGGAGGATAGAGGTTTATTATTTTTTCTTCAAATTTGGCACTCCCCAGCGCTTTTGGGGTGTCCCCCATAATTGTGCATTAATATTTCTGGCTGTCAAAAGTCATATCTGTCAGCAGTATCTACTAAATAATTTGTAGCACACCTCAGTGTTTTTGGGGTGTCCTCCCTAATTGTGCATTAATATTTCTGGCTGTCAAAAGTCATATCTGTCAGCAGTATCTACTCAATAATTTTTAGCACTCCTCAGTGTTTTTGGGGTGTCCTCCCTAATTGTGCATTAATATTTCTGGCTGTCAAAAGTCATATCTGTCAGCAGTATCTACTCAATAATTTTTAGCACTCCTCAGTGTTTTTGGGGTGTCCTCCCTAATTGTGCATTAATATTTCTGGCTGTCAAAAGTCATATCTGTCAGCAGTATCTACTCAATAATTTTTAGCACTCCTCAGTGTTTTTGGGGTGTCCTCCCTAATTGTGCATTAATATTTCTGGCTGTCAAAAGTCATATCTGTCAGCAGTATCTACTCAATAATTTTTAGCACTCCTCAGTGTTTTTGGGGTGTCCTCCCTAATTGTGCATTAATATTTCTGGCTGTCAAAAGTCATATCTGTCAGCAGTATCTACTCAATAATTTTTAGCACTCCTCAGTGTTTTTGGGGTGTCCTCCCTAATTGTGCATTAATATTTCTGGCTGTCAAAAGTCATATCTGTCAGCAGTATCTACTCAATAATTTTTAGCACTCCTCAGTGTTTTTGGGGTGTCCTCCCTAATTGTGCATTAATATTTCTGGCTGTCAAAAGTCATATCTGTCAGCAGTATCTACTCAATAATTTTTAGCACTCCTCAGTGTTTTTGGGGTGTCCTCCCTAATTGTGCATTAATATTTCTGGCTGTCAAAAGTCATAACTGTCAGCAGAATCTACTAAATAATTTTTAGCACTCCCCAGTGGTTTGCGCTCAGAATGGATTCAAAGCAGTCCACATATGATCTAAATGAGCAACCAGGTTCTGTCACCAGTCCTGATGTTAGTGTTCCCAGTACGTCATCTGGCCAAGGCGATGTCAAACAACAGAGTGTTTTCAAATTAGTGCAAAAAACAAAAACCAAAAAAAAATTTACTGTATTGAAGCGAAAAAGAAGTGTAACTGAGCAAAAGTTAAGTGACGATAAAAAAAAAATTGCAAGCATGCCATTCTACACACGCAGTGGCAAAGAGAGAATGAGGCCTTCACCTTTGGCTATTAGTGGCAGATCCCAAAAAGTTACCCAGCCTACAATTGGTGCACAACTACTGTTACGCGTCAAAGCTGAGCTGCAAGATAACAGTGAGGCATTACAGGAGAATATTTGCTCTGATTCACAAATGACAACAATCCCTGTGGAGAGTCCATCCAACAGTGGGATGTCTAATCGTGAGCATTCTGCTGATGTGTGCCTTAATAGCCCGAGTGTAGCCGGTGATACCCAAATTGAGGATGCCACTTTGGAATTAGAAGAGGATGAGGGGGAGATTTGTGTAGGCGACGAGGGCGCTAATGATGATGTTGATGATTATGATGCAGCCAGATACCAAATTGCCTTTCTCAATTTCTATTTATATTCTAGATTATATAACGGCTGAATAGTTTTCTATTTTACTCCTAGTGGAGAGAGGATCTGATGCAGACAGATACCAAACTGCCTTTGTCCATTTCAATTTATATTGTACAGTATATAACGGCTGAATTTATTAGTATTTTATACAAGTGGAGGGTGGCCTAGAGAGACAAAAACCAAACTGGCTTTCTCCATGTCAATTAATATTGTACAGTCTATAACGGCTGGATTTTTTGGTATTTTATACAAGTGGAGGGGGGCCTAGAGAGACAGAAACCAAACTGGCTTTCTCCATGTCAATTAATATTGTACAGTCTATAATGGCTGAATTTTTTGTTTTTTTAAAAAAGTGGAGGGGGGCCTATAGAGACAGAAAGCAAACTGTCTTTTTCCATTTCTTTACATATTTAACTATAAGTGTAGGGTGTAATATACATTCAAAGACGATGGCTGCATTGCCAATATGCATAGATGGAGAGGAAGACAATCTGTTTTGTGTGTAGAATAAATGAAGGCCTACCAACGAAGAATTAAACAGTTTTTTTGGATGATTTATTACCTCAACAATTAGATTACTTATCTCTAAAACAGTTGGAGCACTAAATTGGGTTATTTTAGGCACAAAAACATGTATTTTCCAACAAAATAGCAAAACAAAACCAAACAAAACCAAAACCAAAACCAAAACACGCAATGGCGGTTTTGCAAAACCAAAACCAAAACCAAAACACAACGGTAATCCAGATCCAAAACCGAATCCAAAACCAAAACACGGGGGTCAGTGACCATCTCTAGCCAAAATAGACCCAAAATGTGTGTGTGTTTGTGTTGTTTTTTTTGTTTTTTTTTACAGAACGTAGATTGTAAGCTCCGATGACGCAGGGACTGATGCAAATGATTCAATATTCTCTGGAAAGCACAGTGTTATATGGCGATACTACACAGGTAAACTATAATAAATAAAATATAAAGATATTTTTGGTGAATTGTTTCATGTATTTTATAAATACATTGTTACAAAACAGTACAACTATGTGCACTTCTCTGACGGAGCTGACGGAATGCCAGCCCAGAAGCTGGTACCACGGTGCCCCCTTCTTTATGTAGAGTAACGCTGATTGATTGCTATAACTACACACAGAATGATGTGGCATTAACACAGCCCTTGGAGAATTATCTCCCCTCAGCACTGGAGTTGACTTTGATTTATGGTTGCACAAAACTCCTGCACAGGACTTTCTATTTCTTCATGTACATATGTCCCGTGGGAGACCCGGTTTTGTTACACTTGTGCATAACCTCATGTGACAGGTCCCTGATATTCTGTTTTTTTTTCTCTCCAGCCTTTTGTGTGGTTTTTACTGAAATCAAGATCACACGCAACCATATAATTCAATGACACTTCAATAACCGGTTCCTTCTGACACATTTTTTTTTATGTTGCTAATTACACTCAGGAAAGTTATCAATACAACAATCAAAATAGTGATCAATAATTTTCTTCCATGAACCTGCGATCCGAGGTCTGTTTCTGTAGAGGGGACATTACACTGACAGGAGAATTATAGGGAGAATAATAGACTGCATCGCTGTTATTATAGCCGGGCAGAGCTAATAAGTTCTTTCAGTTCACAGTCTGGGGTAGGTTCGGAGAAGTAATATAAGTGAACCTAGGAAGATTCAATCTCATTGAAGTTTAGATGTAAAGAGATTTTTGAAAGGTTTTATTTTAAGAGCAATCTGTCTTTGTTGGTTCGCTTGTATTTACTGAGTTAGGTGAGGTCAATCGCTGAGGTTTAAGGACATGTACGTGTATGAAGCATCATTTTTTTTTATTCCATACTAGTTAATAATATTCCTTTGCTATATTATAGATTTCTTTAAATGCCATTATGTTCCGCCATTAAGGGACTGGTTCATCATCGGACGCATTCTGAATGCCACTGATATCATCATCATCATTTATATAGCGCCACAAATTCCGCTGTACTCACTCACATCAGTCCCTGCTCCACTGGGGCTTACAGTCTAAATTCCCTAACATACAACCACAGACAGACACACAGACTATGGTCAATTTGATAGCAGCCAATTAGCCTACCAGTATGTTTTTGGAGTGTGAGAGGAAACCGGAGCACCTGGAGGAAACCCACGCAAACACGGGGAGAACATACAAACTCCACACAGATAAGACCATGGTCGGGAATTGAACTCATGACCCCAGTGCTGTAAGGCAGAAGTGCTAACCACTTAGCCACCGTGCTGCCCAATTTTAAAAATCGCACAAAACTTGCACGCACGTATTCAAATCGGATGTCGAGATACTTTTCCATTTGAATCTGGGTTAAAAGTGCGCTCTGGCAAAACGCTACTTCCGGTTTGCAGACAGACAGAACACACTGCAGAATACAGACATGCCTATGTACAATGTAAAGTTCTATCAGAACGCAGGCAAAAGAAAATATTTTATTAAACAAATGAACAACTCTTAGCACGGTGGCTCAGTGGTTAGCACCTCTACCTCACAGCGCTGGGGTCATGAGTTTAATTCCCGACCATGGCCTTATCTGTGGCGAGTTTGTATGTTCTCCCCGTGTTTGTGTGGGTTTCCTCCAGGTGCTCCGGTTTCCTCCCACACTCCAAAAACATACTAGTAGGTTAATTGGCTGCTAACATATTGACCCTAGTCTGTGAGTCTGTCTGTGTGTATGTGTGCTAGGGAATTTAGACTGTAAGCCCCAATGGGGCAGGGACTGATGTGAGTGAGTTCTCTGTACAGCGCTGCGGAATTAGTGGCGCTATATAAATAAATGGTGATGATGATGATGATGATAAACAACTCTTAATATTACAATCTTTAATAAAAATGTGCTATGCAAAAAAAAATTCTTTTACATGAAATACATAAATCAGGACGTTCTTACGCGTAATGTTCATAAAATCCATTTTTAGCATTTCTCTTGTTTGCAAAATGTTGCATGAATTGCATGCAATTGCGTTCATTGGCGCAAGGTTGGTTTTGAAGGAAGTGCAGAGCTATTTCGCGATTCGCCGCGCAAATTAACATACGGCCGGAGAGGAATCAGCCCCTAAATGCTAACTGTAAACACACTTGGATGAAAAGTAACTAATTCCAATATATATTTATCTTTACTAGGATGAGTGGAGCTGCCGCAAGATTTTGAGCAAATCAAATTTTTGCAGCGGAACGGACCCTCTGCCTGGGGAGAAATTCTAACAATATAATCTTTGAGCGATCATTTCACACTGTCCTATTTTTATATTTCATAGGGCTAGGAAGAAGATGTCTAATTCATTCTGCTCTGTGGTGTGGTTGGGGTACGACTGACAAAAATGAAAAGGGGTATTTCACACAGAACAATTAAGGACAAATTCTATATATAGCTGACACTGGCCCTTTAAGAAAGTTCAGTCAAATAACCTCAGGTTACTGTAGTTTCAGTAATTATGCTCTGTTCTGTTTCTCCCCTATCTCTTCATTATAGAAACTCTGATCAGTTACATGAATCCTACAGGAACTGTCCGTGGTGCTGAAATGGTCTCTGCAGCCCGTGAAGTAATATCTACATTTACAGAGTAGTTTTAAAGCACTTTTCTGGAGCTGATGGGATGTCATTAAGAGACCCTCTGGCTTCGGACAACTTACAATTATTTTTCATGAACTTACATGAAGACAGGTAGGTATTTCTGCAAGTCCCAGAATCCCTCCATCTCATTTAGCTCAAAGTACAACGTTTTATACACATTAGAGCTTCTCTGTCAAGGCTTTTTATTATATTATGACCTAATGAGCCTAAACGCTGATCAGTAAAATCCGGCTCCTATTATTCTGTCAAATATTTCCATTAACTTATGTAAAATTTCTCTTAGAATTAAAAAATGTTTCCCCTTGAAAATAAACCTTGGTCTTCAGGAAAATGGTTGCTGCACAAGCATGTTGGAGACATTTTCTTCAAACACCTGTCACCTGGCCATATTATGTCTTGTAATTATGACTCAGAACATTTTCAGATTTCCCCCTTTGAAATAGTAAACATTCTAAAGGGGGGCAGTCATTGGCCACATTACTGTGAAAGGTAACGCAGCCTGCACACGATTACCTTTATAGTGTGCTTAAATACCGCTATTTTGGTCATTTCAATGCCGGCTTTTTGCTCGCAGCTCCCTGAGCCGCGAGCAGAAGGCCGGGTTGATTTTACCGTAATAATTGTAATAGAGTTATCTTTGCGCTACTCTGGGGGGAATTGAATTCCCCCCCTTATTATATTGAAATATCATAACTTGTATAGCAGCGCTCCTAACAGTGACTGTAGGTGAGAGAACTAAGTTATCATTTCTGTGTCTATGACATTCCTCTGCTCATTACTTTTTATAGAAGTGCTCCTCATAGTGACTGTAGCGGGAAAGTCTCTCTGTCATGTCTGTGTCTAATGGATTACCCTCCAAATTACGTTGTACAGCAGTGCTCCTCACAGTGACTGTCCAAGGAGACACTATGTTATCATATCTGTCTGCATTCCATCTCCCTCCACATTACCTTGTTTTCTAGTGACTGTAGGTGGGGGCACTCAGTTATCCTGCTGCTGTGTATTACTCCATTCCTACTATCTTGTCCAGCAGTGTTCCTCATAGTGACTGTGAGAGTTAGCATTTAGTTATCACCTCTGTGGGTATAACCACCCAAGTAACTTGAGTTGCAGAGCTCCTCACAGTGTTTGTATGAGGAAGTGCTCAGTTTTTTTCTGGATAACAGTTGTCCGGATTAAAGATCCGCATCCCTAAATTTAGGATCCATTCACAGGTTAACATTTTCCATGATTTGACTTTTTTGTGTCACCCAATAATTATATGGACTGCAACTTGCTATGTACACAATGAACACATTATAACGCATTGAATGAATCCTCTAAAGGCAATTTTCTGGTTGATTCACATTAATGCCTTTGTCAAAACATACACACTTATGACGTCTCCGGCTCGCTTTAATGAGAACGTCCCTACGGTGTTGACAGTCCGGCCGCTGAGGGTGTTGGAGACGTCAATACAATTTCAACACAGTTTGAAAATTAATTCCAATTAAAAACGCCGGTGATGTCTTCATTGTCAGGTCACGTCAACGCGCCAAGCTGGAAACTAATGGTCCTCGTGGGGTTAAACAAATAATGCATCTATCTAATGCTTTAGGACAGATATGGATTATTCACGTAATGTTTCACCAGTGACACAAGAACATTGCTTGTTTGGATTGTCAGAAAGCATTCTGACTTCTGTCATATTCCACAACGTTTCTCGCTGCTAGACGCCGTCTTTTATATTAACTCCTAAGAAAAGCTTCTTGCGATGTGTTTGTGTTTTGACTTCACAAAGAAGGATTATGGGAAAACAAAAGGAAATGCTTTAAATTTTCCACATAACCGATATTCCGCTTGGATAAAAATATATTTGATCACGTTGACCTCGTTTTAGTGATGTTAAGCTGCTTTAACATCCCAACATTACAGATATAGATGTCTTAGGAGACATTTTGTCTTGTGGAAAAATCCAAGTTGACTGGCGCATGCATAATGTATTGGGTAGAAAACCGCGAGTCTGGTTGAGCCAGGTTTCCAGACAACCATTAAACAATCCAGGGGAGTTATTGAAGAGTCGCGTATTTCCCATGAAACAAACAGGAGCAATGAAATATCAATTACAAAAGGGCGCAGCAGGTGTTCCGCACACGGCTTTGCCAATGGCCACAAATGCGCCCGTCCGCCTAGTGTATTTATAGGCTCACCCCATATCTCTTTTTTTGGAACTGCCCCCAGAAAATCAGTCGCCACTTTTCTGTGTATCAATGTTTTTATTATGTTTTGTGCCTAGGTGCGTGGAGAGGTGGGAATTAAATCACATTGGGCGAACTCCGACGTCGGAGAATTATATCTTCAAGGCACATTTCTTAAACCTCGCCCCCTAAACAGCCCAAACTGCTCCCTGAAACACCCACTTTGGGCTTAAACCCCGCCCACTTTTATTGCTAGTGTTTATTTTATTATTATTATTATTATTAATTTTTATTTATAGGGCGCCACTAGGTGTCCGTAGCGCCGTACCGTACAGGGACAAACGAAATTACAATACAAGGAGAGACAGCACAGTACAGTAAACAATAAGCACAGTAACTCCGTGAGCTCAAAGCACAGCAAGGGCGGGGGAGGGGAGAGGGGAAGGTCTGCATACGACGGAGCCCAAGAGGGAAGGCACGGATTATAGGGAGACCCCCAGGGGGGGAGAGGAGGGAGCGGGAGGGGACAGATGTTTGATATTTCATGTGTTCCTCTAATGATTTCATTACTCAGAATTCCTGCTGCCTACAGACTGTACTTGAGTTAATATCAGATCTATACACAGATGGAGCAGAACTTATTACATGTTCTACAGCTCGGATTTTCTGCAATATCACAGAATCCATTGTTTTCCTACAGAAATTTATGATGTCGATCTGTTGATCTTCATTCTGCATTCTGAAGGCTGCGTCAGCCATAGAACAATTTCCTCGTTCCTTATTTAATATTATATCTTGAGCTGCTGTAAATTATCACACTTTTCTAAATAATGGCAAATAGCTTTTGAAAATGTGTTTTGCACTTTACAATGACTTCAAAGAAATTTCCCTCTGATTCATTTAATTGCCTAAGTAAATATATTTGCCTTTATGTACAAGCTTTATAAACTCAGTTTATGGTAATTAGATAAAGATGTTTTCTTTCCAAGTTACTTTGGGAATTGCCACATGCAAATCATTGTGTTAGCTGCTGGGTAGAATAAAAGTTGACCCCAGGTACGTAACCTCTTTGGATTGAGACTGCGGCTTCTGTTATGGGTGGTATTATCTTCTAATTACAATTGTTGGCTCTCATCTGTGCCTTAAAGAAATCAAGAAAGCGAGACCTAGACAAATTTTGCCAGAGGATGCACGGTTCCAAAGCTTCTGGTCACCACTGAATGCCAATAAACTTTTGCTAAACACCATCAGTGGTAAACTTGCTGCACATCGCTGCTCAGAATTTATACACAACTGTTTAGCAAATTGCCATCAGCAGCAAATAGAGAGATTAGTTATCACCCCTTGTTAGTAAGAGGATGATGACATCCTGCTCAGCAGATCACAGCACAGTGGCTCAGTGGTAAACACCTCTGCTTCACAGCACTGGGGTCATGAGTTCGATTCCCGAAAACAGTTTATATGCTGTTCCGGCACTTTTTCTAAGGGTTCAAACATAACTCCTAGGGGTAAATGTATCAAGATGAGAGTTTTTTGGCGGGTTTGATAAACCAATCAGATTTTAGCTATCATTTATTTAGTACATTCTACAAAATGATAGCTAGAATCTGATTGGTTGCTATAGGCAACATCTCCACTTTTTCAAACCCATCGGAAAACTCTCAGCTTGATACATTTACACCCTAGAGTGTTCCGACCTTACAGTTAGTTCCACAAAGGTATTAGTAGTAACTATGGCCGATTTATATTAACAAATCTGGTAAACCTAATATTCACAGATATCAGATCCTTTACTCTTTACATAAACAAACTAGTGTCAAATTATTTAAAAGTATTGATTTGTTGTTTCTTTGCCACATGTGGCTGATATACATGGACTGAAGCTAGTCCGTGGTCTTCTTTTTAAGTCATGAGTGTGTTAATATCTCCAAGTACAATAAACTCAACATACGTCGCCGCAAGACTCTGCTGAGCCGTGCAGTCAGTATAGTAAATCATACAAAAGACATATCATACATAAATACACAGCAAGAAAATACGTGGTCGACAAATGGGGTGCAAACATGAGACTGAGGGTAGAAAGAGCTTACAATTTATAGGGATGAGCCAGAATAGATTCTTTCCTTGGTAATCCTGGAGGTAACGTTGGGAGAGGGATTGTTCTGTAGGGAGTATAGAGACAAATGGAAGAAGTAGCGTAGGATCTTCAGTGGGTTTAGGTAGAGGTTACGTACATTTTGTCATGAGTTCGATTCCCGACCATGGCCTTATCTGTGTGGAGTTTGTATGTTCTCCCCGTGTTTGCGTGGGTTTCCTCCCACAATCCAAAAACATTCTGGTATATGAATTGGCTACTTACAAAATTAACACATGTATGTGTGCATTGGGGAATTTAGACTGTAAGCTCCAATGGGACAAGGACTGTTGTGAAGGATAAAAATTTGTGGCGCAATATAAATAAATGTTTTGGGCCAGGTCACTGGGCCACCTAAATTTTTTTACCTTTAAGATGTTCCTAACACGCTGCAGGGTCGAGCCTTGACCATTCAGCTTAAAATTTGCCAGCCAGCCCCTGGTATAGATGCATGTGTGCTTGCTGTTTAATATTTTCTATATCTATTTCCTATAGACTGTAAGGTTGCGCGCAGGGCCCTCTTACCTCTCTGTCTGTCTGTATTACCCAGTATTGTTGTATTACTATGTTATCTCCAATTGTAAAACGCTATGGAATATGCTGGTGCTATATTAATACATTTTAATAAGAATAATTCTAATATTTTCATACACAGGACTAAAAAATATTACAGCAACAACCTAGAGGGTTTCTATGGACCATAGCAGAGTAGGGCACAGAGAACGATTTTATAGATAATCCCGAACAAACACAATGCTTTTTTTTAACCCTTAAAAAGCTTAAAATGTTTTTGGAAAGGTGACAGAGATTAGGAGAGAAGTCACGAGCTGACGAAAGCCTGCAGAACATTGAGATAGTAATAATTTGCGTTCAGCCTTTGCAGTTCAACATTCGCTAATAACTGTCTCAGGGCTTTTTTCGCATTAAATAATTTTTATTTTATTACATGAAGTGGCAAGGAGTCAAAATCCAATTTTACCTATTTAGTAAATTAATACACTTCCCCTGTGCCCGTTTATCAAGTCCCTGAGATTAAATTCACTTAAGCACTGGTGTAACATTGATAAATGCAAAGTACTCCAGCTATATCAAAATGTCTGCAAAACAGTGCTTTTTACATTAGAATATTTCTTCGCATAATGTATTCAAATAAATATATATATATATATATTTACACAGACACACACTCAAGAAATGTATATATAGGGAGCATACGATTGATGGCAATCCCAATTGCCATTAAAACGCATGAATTTTGCATGAAACAAGTTTCCTCTCATTATTTCTCAAGCCAATAAAATCACATGCACATCGATAACATTTTATGATATCATTCTTCCTTTTTACAATTGTTAACCTCTCATGAACCAATAAAACTTTTTTTTCCTCAAAAGGAAACTGTCAGTTTTTAAAATCTTGATTTGCAATTCTGCATGAAGCTATATATTAATCAATAATTCTTTATAAAAATTAAAGCAAAACAAAAAGACACCTGGGGGGTAAATGTATCAAGATGAGAGTTTTCCGGCGGGTTTGAAAAACCAATCAGATTCTATCTATCATTTATTTAGTACATTCTACAAAATGATAGCTAGCATCTGATTGGTTGCTATAGGCAACATCTCCACTTTTCAAACCTGCCGGAAAACTCTTAGCTTGATACAGTTACCCCCTGGGGGGTAAATATATCAAGCTGCGGGTTTGAAAAAGGTGGAGATGTTGCCTATAGCAACCAATCAGATTCTAGTTATCATTTATTTCGTATATTCAACAAAATGACAGCTAGAGAGAGGTGCACATTTCACAGTTGGGGCACTGCTAGGGGGCACCAAAGATTGTACGTGCAACTCACACGGTGTTTATAGTGGATTTTGATAGGATGATAGATACAAGAAATTAGTGAATCCAAAATAGTGTCCAAAATTCACTATGAATGCTGTGCATATTACCTGTGAGTTCTGTATCGAGGACAGTGATCAATATTGCAAGTACTGAATATGTTGCATTCACGGTATGCGCAACACAGCACAAGATCTTTAAAAGCTTCATTGGATGAAAGCTCAAATATAAGTCTGGTGCTAATGTTAGATTGAAACTGCTATTGAAAGTAGATAGGAGGTTTACTAACTGCAACATTTATGTAGCATGGAAAACCTATATTTGTGCAGTACATGTAAAAGATAGTGCATGTATAGGTGTACACACCTTGACGGAATTTGCAGGATAAACATAGAGAAGTCAGTAGACAATGTGGCTCACATTTTAAACATACATCCTGCATCAGTGGTCAAAGTAGAAATGTGAAAGTAGCGGTATGGAGAAATGTGAATGGAATTCCTGTTCAAGCTCCTCACACTTACATTCAAAGCCCTCTTCAACTCCACTGCTCCCTACATCTCCAACCTCATCTCCATTCAAGCTCCATCCCGCCCTCTGCGTTCGGCCAATGACCGTCACCTCTCTTCCCCCCGATTACCTCCTCCCATGCTCGTATCCAAGACTTCTCCTGCGCTGCCCCCCTTCACTGGAACCAGCTCCCCTGCTCCATCAGAACATCCCCCAATTTGTCCAGCTTCAAACGGGCCTTAAAAACCCACCTTTTCTTAAAAGCCTTCCAGTCTCCCACTTACCTTCCCTCCTTCCAGTCTCCCACTTAACCCCCCTCTTCCCCCTTCCCCATCTCAGCCTCTGTTCTCCCCCTTTCCTCCTCCTACCCTTGAGTCTCTGTCCGTCCAACCCTCCCCTTAGATTGTACGCTCCTTCGAGCAGGGCCACCTCTCCTCCTGTTTTCCACCACTTATAACTCTGCTCTCCAGCTACTAAGCCTCTTCCGGGAGGTCCTTCTGCCCTTCTAACCCTCTTTCTACTCTCTCTACCCTGCTGGGGGCTCTCACCTGTCATCTAGCTGCACTTTGAGCTTCCGAGTTACTGTGCTTTTTGTTAACTGTACCGTGCTTTCTCACCCTGTACTGTGTTTCTGTCTGTCTCTGTACATTGCTACGGATACCTAGTGGCGCACTATAAATAAAAATGAATAATAATAATAATAATAATTTAATAGTTCTACAATGAAAGCGGTCGGAGAAATTGCAGTTTTGGCGTACCATCGTATTCTAGCCCACTTCCACCACTGTCCTGCAGATATTTTACTGCCTTTTGGTCTGCATTTGTTAAAATAGTCTTCTGAGGCTCCCAGCTTTGCTTTTAATAAAATCCTGAAGCCCCCGAGTCGCACCCATTGCACATTTTGCGTTGCGGCACTTCACCAGTGAAACAGATCTGCGCACTGAGAAACGGACCACTGATTGATGGACTGGTACTTGAATGTGGCCACTATGGTTTTTCAAAAGCAAAGCTGAGATACCTAGAAGCTCCACTAAATTGAAAGATGAATTAAAAATTTACAATCACCGACCATTTATTTGGTCATCCAGTCCAGAGAATCATAACACAATCCTCAAAAAATGCAGACACATAAGAAAAGAGAAAGAACAGTGCCCATAAGAACCTATTGGGAAGGGCAGGACTAATTTATATCTCTTTTGAAAAAAAGAAACTCTTACTAATAAAAATGAGGATAAAACAAGGCAGAATTCGCTAATACAGAAATGACTTAGATGTCCACAGAAATATATTAGTAAAAAGTAATATATGACAATACATAATTCAAAACAAAAACTAATTAGGCTGAAGCCATAGACGTTGAATATTAAACAGATATAAATCAGGATGTGTAGATCCCATGTATACCACTAATTATGCTGATGTTAATAATCTCAATATGTTTATAACTTGAGTAGCGTAGAGTATAATAGCGCCTCTTCAACAAGCCTCTCTGTCCTCAAGGAGAGTACGTAATCTCCTTCCCAACGTGTTCTCCAAATGGAAGAGGTCCATTAAACAGCGGCTTTGTAATGATGTAAATACCCCTTTTCTCAGGAACAATAACATCTCTAATGCCTCTTGGCTGATGAAAGCAAGTACAGATGTGTACTATTATAACCTAAAGTGTAACAGAGAGTGGCCAACTCACCTAAAATCTAATCAGTCTCGTACTAAGTAATTTCCAGGTAACGAGCTGCTTCGAGTACTCCAAATATTTGGATTAAGAACATCCAAACCCATCAGTAAGACTAAGCAACCTCCTTAGCTGCTGACATGAAAGTTCACAACCAAACAATGCAGGTATAGGGGCTCTAGTAGAGACATAATTATGAAAAGGAAGCAAAAAAAACACGCTTTTCCCTACTGCGCATGCGCACGTCTCAGTCTGTAAGAAAGCTGCAGCTCTGAATACCAAGTAAATTAAGTCTATTAAATGGACGCAATTTACGCTTCTGTTTTCAGTGCAAATGGCATCCAACTCTACTTATAGCCCGTAGTGGATACATGTAGGCAGTCTAAAAACTATGGCTCTTAGTTCCGGTTCGGACCTGCCATCAGTTATCGATTCAAAACCTATAATGCAAGACATATAACTGTGACGTCACACTGACATATACGCATTTGATGCACCGATGCACATATAACTGTAACGTCACATGCACCGATGCACAGAAGCACTGTAGCTAACCTCCATCAATGTCCTCCAGGCTGTCTTCATACAAGTTTGAGCAATAAGCAATTTTATTTGTCTACAAATATACAACAGAAGACTTCACCTATCAGAAACGTCATAGTGGTAGTTGACAATAAGCAAAAGACGGAGATTGTAGATTTAATTATTAAATACCTAGCTCTGACTTTCACACGTTTGAAGATGCCTTTTACGTTGGGTCGGAAAAGAAGCTTCTCACATAAGGTCAGAAAAGAAGTCTCTTATATAGGGTCGGAAATGATGTTTCTTACATAGGGTCGGAAAAGAAGTCTCTTACGTAGGGTTGGAAATTATGTTTCTTACGTAGGGTCGGAAAAGATGCCTCTTACGTAGGGTCGGAAATGATGTCTCTTACGTAGGGTCAGAAATGATGTCTCTTATGTAGGGTCGGAAATGATGTCTCTTACGTAGGGTCGGAAATGATGTCTCTTACGTAGGGTCGGAAAAGTAGTCTCTTACGTAGGGTCGGAAAATTATGTCTTTTACGTAGGGTTGGAAAAAATGCCTCTTACGTAGGGTCGGAAATGATGTCTCTTACGTAGGGTCGGAAATGATGTCTCTTACGTAGGGTCGGAAATTATGTCTCTTACGTAGGGTCGGAAAAGAAGTCTGTTACGTAGGGTCGGAAAAGAAGTCTCTTACATAGGGTCGGAAATGATGTCTCTTACGTAGGGTTGGAAAAGATGCCTCTTACGTAGGGTCGGGAATGATGTCTCTTACATAGGGTCGGAAAAGAAGTCTGTTACGTAGGGTCGGAAAAGAAGTCTCTTACATAGGGTCAAAATGATGTCTCTTACGTAGGGTTGGAAAAGATGCCTCTTACGTAGGGTCGGGAATGATGTCTCTTACATAGGGTCGGAAAAGAAGTCTGTTACGTAGAGTCGGAAAAAATGCCTCTTATGTAGGGTTGGAAAAGAAGTCTCTTATGTAGGGTCAGAAATGATGTCTCTTATGTAGGGTCAGAAAAGAAGTCTCTTACATGAGGTCGGAAAAAAAGTCTCTTACGTAGGGTTGGAAAAGAAGTCTCTTACGTAGGGTCGGAAATGATGTCTCTTACGTAGGGTCGGAAAAGAAGTCTCTTACATAGAGTCGGAAAAAAAGTCTCTTACGTAGGGTCGGAAAAGAAGTCTCTTACGTAGGGTCGGAAAAAAAGTCTCTTACGTAGGGTCGAAAATGATGTCTCTTACGTAGGGTTGGAAAAGATGCCTCTTACGTAGGGTCGGGAATGATGTCTCTTACGTAGGGTCGGAAAAGAAGTCTGTTACGTAGGGTCGGGAATGATGTCTCTTACGTAGGGTCGGAGAAAATGCCTCTTATGTAGGGTTGGAAAAGAAGTCTCTTACGTAGGGTTGGAAATGATGTCTCTTACGTAGGGTCGAAAAAGATGCCTCTTACATAAGGTCGGAAAAAAGTCTCTTGCGTAGGGTCAGGAATGATGTCTCTTACATAAGGTAATTTTTGGGTCAAGTTTCAATTTTAAACATTCACATTAGTGGTATCTGCATATTTTGATTATATGATAATCATCCCTATCATAACACAATACACGTACATTGCTTCCTTCCTATGGTAGTTGGTAACATTTATTCACACTGAAATTACAATGTGGGTGAAATAAACTTCTCGGAGCAATCTCACACATAAAGTATTCTACATTCTACAAATGAATATATATTCTGAGCTCTGGTAGAATTCCATTCACGGGTAATAGGATTTTATCTGGGATCTTTGCAGTAATAGCTCTTTTTTCATCATTCCTACATTAAACAGATATAAGGAACATCTTGTTACCATAAACTGCAGCATAATAGCGTTGCATATTAGATAACTGGTATTAAACCATCCCAGCAGTTAGTGTATCGGGCAATAAATTAGTGTTTTGGCAAAAACCATTTTGTTGATTAATAGGCTTCCTGGAATCCTACATGGCTCGGATCAAATTTGATTGAGTAAATTAACCATTTGAAGACTAGAGTAGAAAACTGCATGTTATGAGACCATGAATTGTTTTCAAAACGGCAAAAAAATTAGCCCCACCAAACAGATGCATTTCCCATTTTATGCTGTCATGTGCCTATTTTTGCACAATTGCACTCACGTGGGTAAGAACATGGCAACAATTGCAGAGGTGCAAACTTTTGCACCGTTTGGTGGGAGAAATTGGTTGGAAGAGAGCGATCCTTGCTCAGTTTAGATGCAGTCATTCACATTGTATTGCGCCCATATAAAAACAGTTTGAAAAAGATTTTGTGCTAAGGGAGCAGATTTTTAAATAAGCATCAAGGGGTGGAGCATACAACTTGGTGGGGGAGGAGTCCTAGCTCTATAGAGGGATGCAAAGTCTTTTTTATCACAGTATTGTCACCATGAGTTGTATTGTGTTACGTTGTATTATGTTGACTTTTCGTTCTATGTTAAACAAGCATAAGAGATACTTTTTTGAAATATCCAGGTGCTCTCGTACAGTTATCAATGTAATTAACATTTAAAATATACAAATGTGACATATGAAAAAAATGTCTTCTACTGTTGTGACTTATTCATTTAGTTATTTAAGTGTCAGGGGCATACACAGGATTTTTATAGGGAGATTTCCCATATGTTTTGAACCAATAAAAAAAAAAACAGGTTGGGTACATATTTACGATGGAAGAAATATTGCCACTTATCCTACCAAGATAAAAATGCTGACAGTTTAAATGCCGGTATTTCAATTTGGCTGACACTGATAAAATATCAAAATTGTGATTGCCGACAGTCAAAATGCCGACATGAAATCAGAAATGCCAGCGGGTCCAGTGACTATACAGATGCTAGAGCCGACGGCAGTAAATAGTGTTAAAAATAAATGATTGTTTTTAGAAAAGCGTTTCATTCATCTCTTCTATTATTAAACATTTATTACCCCACAACTACCGCCCAGGGGTGTGGGAAGAGCCTTAGTGCTGTCAGCATGGGGCTGGGTACCCCTAGGGAGGGGGCCCACATTTTTATGTGGACCCAACTCACTAGTGCTTAACGCTGCATATATATCCCTGCATACAAGAGGTAACCTTGACCCTGGAATGCAAGCTTTGGTGTTTTGATCAAAATATGAACTAATTCCTCATGTTTTCATTTTGCTAGATACACACAGATATGCAGTGTTAAGGACAAGCGCAGACAGCAATTGTCTTTTTGTTTTGCATACACATAATGCATTAATATTGCCATGCAGCTGGTACCGTAGATAATAGGGGATTACAAAAACCTTTAATTTTATATGTTATGAACGGAATTGCTCTGAAGCATCATTTAAGCTTGAATTCACTAGCTAATACAGCAGGAACAACTTCCCGACATGCGTACAAAAAAAAACACACCCTGACTGCATATTGCCTACATTAGAACACCCCTTCCCTCCACTGTCACAGCTCCAGGCGTAAGGAGTCGTAGGTGACAGAAAGCCGTAGGTCTGGTTTGCCGTTGCTGCATAGTTCACTTTCTGACAACGCGTCAGTGTGAAAAAACGTCAAGATACACAACTTAAATGGACGAGCGTCTCACTTTGAAATAGGCCCGTGGTGTCAGAAGTGGGATGCTCAAGATGATAAACTAAATGAAATGTCTGCCCCTATTACATACAGCAGTTGGTTTTAAGCCTCCTGCTGATCTTCACTTGTTACAGGGCTCCCTGTCAGAAAACTGGAGAAGATTTGAATTATATCAAGCTGCTAGAGGTGGATTAACAAGTCAGCTAATGTACAGTCCTCATACTTCCTACAAGTTGCTGCCTGCGAGGGCTTATCCTGCCCAACTTCTCCACTACCTATCTGAAGGCAAACATGGAGGTCAGAGTGCGGATAGGCCACTCTTTGTTTAATATCTGCCTTGACACCTGGACCCAATAGTTGTTTTTGGTCTTCTTTCAGATGCAATTAGAGGGGGACTTTATTACTCTTGGGAAAGCAATGTTTTTGCGCTTTGCAAAGCAAGCATGTGGAGAACACGATGCACAGGCCATTGGCAGAAGCATAAGAACGAGGATATAATGAAACATAAACAGCAAAGACCAGGCTATTAACACTGGCGCTCACTTTAGGATGGGGGGGGGGGGGGTTGCTGACTATATGGATATATATTTACTTATTATTTTCTTCTTTATACAAATAAAAAATGCCAGTTGTTATCATCAGGTTGATGGTGACTGGTATATCTAGTATGTGGCTGCATTCTTTACTGCTTATTTTGTGTTATGTATTTTACATGTATGTTTAGTTCGCAACATCACGCTCAACTCTAAATGAGACCCTAAGG